>JAJIBD010014671.1:0-19159 GCA_021461705.1 Cryptotis parvus | reverse complement strand
TTCTCCCTGCATTAACATACGCCTCAGAGACCTGGGCCCTACGAAAGCTGGATGAGAATGCTATTCACGTCTCCCAGAGAGGAATCGAAAGAGCTATGCTTGGAATATCATGCCTCACTCAAGTGAGGGGAAGGAATCCGGAGTTCTGACCTCCGTTGCTATTCCAGAATCAGGGACGCTGTCTCGTTTGCCAAGGCATCGAAAATCAGATGGGCTGGACATGTAATGCCATGTGGAGACAACCGCTGGACTAGAGCCATTACCGACTGGATCCCACAGGATGTCAAAAGATCACGTGGCTGCCCACCTACAAGATGGTCAGACTTCCTTGTAAAGACACTGAAGGAACGTTTTGAGGCTCTTCGTATTCCTGAATCAACCAGATGCCATTGGGCTACATTGGCACGTGATAGGGTCCAATGGAAATGTTACTGGCACCCTCTCAAGCAAATCGATGAATAACGGGAATCAAGTGATCAAGTGATCAAGTGATATTTTGTATTTTCCATAAAATATATGGAAAATATATTGACTGAATGGAAGGCAAACACATTACCCACTGTACTATCACCCCCTGCCCCCTGTTGTTCTTTTTTGCCTTTTTTTTGGGTCACTCCCAGCGATGCTCAGGAAATATTCCTGGCTCTGTGCTTAGGAATTACTCCTGGCAGTGCATGGGGGGCCATATGGAATGCCAGGGATCGAACCGGGATGGCTGCATGTGAAGCAAATGTCCTAACCTTGTGCTATCACTCCGGCTCCCTGTTATTCTAATCTATGAAGCCCACATCAATTAGGGAGACCGTGGCCAGTTGCACATCTTGTAAGGGGAAAGGGCTCAGCTTCAAATGAGACTGCAGTGCTTGAGATTCACCTTAATAAGAGTGCCTGCACAGCAGAGCCTGGCAAATTACCCATGTCATATTTGATATGCCAAAAACAGTAACAATAATAGACCTCATTCCCATGACCTGAAAGAATGGTTTGAGGCTCTTCATGTTCCTGGAGCGAGCAAAGGCCCTTGGGCTACACTAGCATGTGACAGGAACAAATGGAGTTGTTACTAGTGCCTGCTCAAGCAAATTGATGAATAAGAGGAAGACAAGTGATACAAGTGATTATTATCTTTTTTTAATTGAGTCACCATACAATAGACTGATTCAAAGCTGTCCATTATTTGGTTTCAGTCAGACAATGTTCCAATACCCATCTCTCCACCAGTGCACATTTCCAACATAAATGTACCCTGTTTTTCGCCACCCACACCTGCCTCTATGGCAGGCACTTTTCTTCCCTTTCTCTTTCTACCTATGTCTTTCTCTCTCTTTCACTTTCTCTCTCCTCTTTGCATACTGTGTTTTGCAAAACAAGACACTGAACAGTTAGCATGTATGTTCCTTTACCCACTTCCAATACTCAGTTATAGTCTAGTGTTACCATTTTGAATTATTATTGGAAAACTGGTCCCTTCTGTATCTTAACTACCCTCTTCCTCCACACATATATGGTAGATTCCAACCACTGTCAAGTCTTCCTGGCACATTTTTTCTTGGTCTTGGATAGTAGTCTCAAATGATTATTATCTCCCACAAATGAATACAATAATTTTATATCTGTCCTTTTCCTTCTGAATAATTTCACTCAGCATGATACTCTCCATGTCTATTCATTTATAGGCAAATTTTATGACTTTATTATTCCGAAAAGCTGCATAGTATTCCATTGTGTGGATGTACCATAGTTTCTTTATCCAGTCTTCTGTTCTCAGGCACTCAGGTTGTTTCCATATTCTGGCTATTGTGAATAGTGCTGCAGTGAACATAGAAGTGCAGGTGGAGTTTCTGCTGTTTGTTTTTGGACCCCCAAGGTATATTCTCAGGAGTGGTATTGCTGGGTCTATTGGGAGCTCAATTTCTAGTTTTTGGAGGAATGTGCATATTGTTTTCCCCAAAAGGCTGTACCAGTCAATATTCCCACCAACAGTGGATGGGAATCCCTTTCTCTCCACATCCACGCTGACACTGGTTGTTCTTTCTCTTTGGGGTGTGTGCCAGTCTCTGTGGTGTGAGATATCTCATTGTTGTTTTGCTTTGCTTCCCCCACTAATCTCCCTAATGATTAGTGGGGGAAGAGCATTTTTTCATATGACTTTTGGACATTAAAATTCTTCTTTGAGGAGGTTTCTATTCATTTCTTCTCCCCCATTTTTTTGATGGGGTTGGATTTTTTCTTGTAAAGTTCTACTGGTGTAAGCTCTAAGCTCTAGAAAGACCTTACAGCAGCTCTCCACACTGCGTCTGAGGGTAAGAAAGTGTAACTCACTGTTCTTCCATCTCATTACACTGCTCTTTGCATCTCATTTTGGTGCAAGGCATCTGTCGTCTATAGAAATTGCGTCCTCTTCTGAGTACTCATCTTTGAAATTCATTTTTTAATCTCATTTTTTGAACTCTGGTTTGACTAAAAGTCCCAATGGACATTGCATTGGTGAGTATTTCCATTTACTTATTAATCCTGTATGACAATGCTCTGTCATCTTGGGGGGACCTGTCAAACAGGAAGAGTGGCATGAGTCCTTTCCTGGTTTGCTAATCCCTAACAGCTGTTAAACATTTACTTGAAAAAAACATTTCATATACAAACAACTCCAGAGCCTACTTTACCAAGTTTATTTAACTTTCTAGTCACCCAGATTCCGGCATTAGAAGACTAAGAAATGTCTTATTGCCAAGAATCAGTGAAATTGTACAAAAAATACCCAGTACTGTTCAACCCACCGTGCTTGGACTCTACTGAAGAAACTGCACTATTTCCTGGTCCCTCATCCAAATCTGATGTTTTTCTTGGGGCCCTGGGTGGCATGATGTGCCCCTGCTCTTGACAAAGGGAATACATGTCTTTCAATGACAATGGCTGTTTTTGTCATCCCTCAGCAATTCCTCCATAAATTAAACTCCAGGTTATAATTTTAATAGAATTTTAAAGTCACAAGTGAAAATCTGTTTTATGGTTGCCTTTATTTTAAATTGAATCACCATGAGATAGATTATTACAAAGCTGTTCATGTCTGATGTGTATCAGTGCCACCTGAGATGATTCTTTTATTTTATCATCTTTCCTAAAATTCATAATTAAGTTCTTGGCAGAAGGCAGAGCTTACTCTATAGTTCTGTGGGTGCCCTCAAACTGTCCTCAGGGTGTGTTTATTTATTCAAAAGCAGTTCAGTTGACATTATATATGCCAGCCGGCATGTTGGGTGACAAGCATAAGAAAATCCCTGCCACACTGAGCACAATGTATGATCAGAGATGCAATAGATCACACAGCCTCAGCAGAACCCTGGAGAAAACTCACACTTACATCTAGGCAGGAGCCTCCATTTGACTTTCAGCTCTATACTTGTTAGTTAACAAACAGAAACTACAGCATTACCTCCATGGGTCTCCAAAGTTGCAAGGAAACTAAAAGCATAGTTACCATGTTCTGGATCTGAAATCTTTGATGAAAACATTAACCAAAACACCACCTTATAGAGATATTAGATGATACTGTGCACAATTAGGAATCAAGCTCCTATTTCTAAGGGGAACAGTGACATTTAAGGAGGACAAAGACTGGTGATGGCTAATGAGAGAGTTTTGGAGAAGCTGATGAGGAATAAATCCTGGACATGGTCCTGAGTGAAAAAGCAGGTGGACACAGAGCTTTTCTATCTGGCTCTTGGGATGACGGGCATGTTCAAAGGGCAACTGGTGGGATAAACATTATCCCAAGACATCAGGCATCCACAAAAGCAAGAAGCAATTCCAGACGCTAACGCTGTAATGGCTCCAATAGTCTTTAGAAAGTTAAGGACACTCTGTTTTTCTTCTTTTTGAAAAGTCCAAACATATTAATAAGGAAGCCTGAATTGGAAGGGATAAAAGATATCACATATAGAAGTAAAACTAGGTCTAAAAAAGGACATTTTCTTAATAAAATAATAAATAAAATTATTATTAATAAATAATTAAGTTAAAATATTTTCCCAGAACTTGATGTTTCAGATTCACTTATTTAGTCTGTAAAATCAGCTGACACTTCCACAATAATAATCGTCTTGTGTCAGATGATTCTCCCCTGCCCCTCAGTGTTCATTAGGGAACATGTGATGGTGCCTGGGTTCAGAACTCATGCCAAGGCTCTATACCTCCTGTTCACCTCCTTCCTTCCTTAGCAAGTAAGGAAGCTGTCTCAAGTTCATCGACTTTGTACACCAAAAATATAAACACTAGGGGCTTCGCTTGCATGTTGCCAGCCTGGGTTTGATCCCTTGCACCCTACATGATCCTCCCAAGTTTGACAGGGTTGATCCTTGAGCACAGAACAAGGAGTAAGCCCTGAACACCTCTGATTGTGGGTCCCAAAGAAATACAAAGCATGAATATTAACACTATTGTAACCATATTACCTCAATGGTAAAAATATTTTTTAAAAAATAAGTTGAACCAAAATCCTCATAGACAGTCACTCCATTTTTTCCTGATAGTTGGAAACAGATGTCACCCAATTTTTCTCTTCATCCAATTGAATTCAAAGGGTTGGTGTCAAAGATACAAAGACAGTTCACAGAATGTGAAAGAATATTCATTCAATACCCATCTGATAAGGGGTTACTATCCAGGATATATCAACACTGATAGAACTTTACAAAGATAAAAAGCCAAACCCATCAAAAAATAGGAAGAAGAAATGAACAGAAACTTTGACAAGGAAGAAATTCAAATGAAAGACATATGAAAAATGTTCACCATCACCAGAGAGATGCAAACGAAAACAACAATGAGATATCATCTCACACCACAGAGACTGGCACATATCGAAAAGAGCAAGGTCAACAAATGCTGGCATGGATGCAGGGAAAAAGGGACTCTCATCCACTGTTGGTGGGAATGTTGACTGGGACAGCATTTTGGGAAAACAATATGAACAGTCCTCCAAAGACTAGAAATTTAGCTTCTGTTTGATCCAGCAATACCACTTCTGGGAATGTATCCTATGAGACCAAAAACCCAAAGTGGAAACACCATCTGCTATTTCATAGCAGCACTAGTCACAATAGCCAGAATCTGGAGACGACCAGAGTGCCCAAGAACAGATAACTGGATAAAGAAACTGTGATACATCTACACAATGGAATACTATGCAGCTGTTAGGGGTAAAAAGTCATGAAATTTACCTATAAATGGATGGACACGGAGAGGATCATGCTGAGTGAAATTAACCAGTGGGAAAAGGACAGATATAGAATGACTGCATTTATTTGTGGGATGTAAAAAAGTAGCATGATACCAATATCCAAGGCCAGACAAAACATGGATCAGGAGGTCTTGTCAGTGGGTAGAGTGGGAGTCAGAGGTTATGTAATACAGAGAAAGGACTAATAATTATTGTAATGATAATACCAGTGTAGAACTGAGCATTGAAAATAGGCAAAAGGATATACATGATAACCTCTAACTGTATGTATTGCAAACTACAGTGTGTAAAAGAAATAAGAGGCAGAGAGAGGAGAGAGAGAGAGAGAGAGAGGTGAAAACTGCCTGTCATAAATGCAGGCTGGGGAGAGGGGGAAATCATGGGAAATTGGTGGAGAGAAATGGGCAGTGGTGGAGGGATGGGTGCTGGAACACTGTATGACTAAAACCCAAATATGAACACTTTTATAACTGTGTATCTCATGGTGACCTAATCACTTCATTTGTATCACTTGTCTTCCCTTTGATCATCAATGTGCTTGAGTGGAGACACCAGTAATATCTCCATACGTCATGCCGCGTGCTAGTGTAGCCCAAGGGTATCTGCTCACTCCAGGAACACAAAGAGCCTCAAACCATTCATTAAGGTTATGGAAATGAGGTCTATAATTGTTACTGGTTTTTGGCATATCAAATACGACATGGGTAGCTTGCCAGGCTCTGCCGTGCAGGCAGTATGCTCTCAGTAGTAGGCTCTCATCTCGTGCATTTACTGATGAGCGGGGGAGAGATTGGCTTTTTCTTGGGTGGAGCTCTGATGAGCTGTGGAGTCCGGATGTTGAAAATGACTGCCCTCATGGTGTGGGGGGTTCCTCTGGCTTCTTGTGAGGCTCTATTGGGATAGTGGGTCAGGGCTAGAACCCGCCTTCCCTCCCAGGCGCCTCATGGTCAACTGAGCACACAGAGAGCCAGTAGCAGCTCTGCCCTGTGTATCTAAGTCTCTGGATCAGGCATACCTGGGCTTGAAATAGGCTTCGTTGTAGGCTGAGACTCTGATGAGCAGGGCTTGAGATTGGCTTTTCTCTTGGGTGGAGCTCTGACTAGCTATCACCCAGACATGGTGACTTAATAAAAAATGTTTTTAAAACAAGGTTGATGTCAGTTCACATAGCCAGTTTCTTGAGTATTTAGTGCAGATCAAGGAAGAGACCCTTGCCAGCAGTGGTGTGTGTGAGCTACAGCATATTGCTGACTAGAACCAGAATTGAAGGGGAACCATGTCACAGCAAAGGCCAAGAATATGATATCACGTGAACAAACATGCCTATTTAAGAGTAGGCATATTACAAAGCCAAACAACTCATAGAACATAAGAAAGCTAAGTGACAGATCAAAAGAAACACTTGTTTAAAAACAACTTCAGTAAAGTGCAGTCAGGGCTATGGGCAGTGACAGGACAGGAGAGGTAGACCCTTTTTTCTCATGGCCCCAAGAGAGAAGAAACTCTGATCTTGCATCTTCCAATTCTCATTCTCTCTCAGAAGGACTTTTTCTAAATAATCTCCTTTGAAGTTGTACTTGTTTATTTTCTTTAAAAAAAATCTGGCTTTATGTGTATGAAAGTTATTCATGGAAAGTTAACACAGATATCTACAGAATCCCAGAGATCATGAAGACAGTGTGTAGACAGTTCCTTGAAATGAGGAGAGTACAGTGAAGAAATATTTCAGGACTTTCACTATTTATAGCATTCCAGTTCTCACAGCATTAACACTGAAGGGAGAATGTTCTAGTCCTCTGCTACAATCTGAGAGTTATACCTATTTGGTCAAGGCATGGCTCTGTGGGATTCATATTCACAAGTATGGCATCCCAGACACAGAGCTGTGGAGTAGTTTCTAACTTAAAATTAGATGCTGAAGAAAATAAATGTGGAGAGTATAAAAAAAGTTATACCTGTATCAGTCTAACAAGAATTTTTTAAACAATTGTCAGGCCAACACATCACATTGCCAAGCCCATAAACCACTTCAAGAAACAGATGGAATTTATATCACAGACTTTCAAACCCCAAGTGGAGGGATCTTAGAGTCCAATTAACCCATTGGCAACAATATTTTATCTGGAGGGATATGCTCAAAGCATCTAAAACTATTTTGTCTAGACTTACTACAGATTTTTTTTGCTATTTTTTTTCTTACTACAGATTTTTTATGGCATATTCTCTGAGGAGGACAGAACAGATCTAAGGCACCGATGCTCACTTGTTTGATGAGGTTTTCTTTTCACATTTTCTCAAGATTATCTCTATAACATGTTTTCAAGGCAGGTATTTCATCTCAGATGGAATCATGATCCAATTTTGCTAGAATTTCTAATGTAAATGCCAAGCTTCAAATTAAAAGAAAATACTAAAACATGTCAGTATGTGCAGAACTACCACTGACAATATCCAAAGATGACAAAAGTTGGGAGAATTAGTTTCACTTCATACAAAATGTCAGTGCAATTTTGATAGGTACTTCCTACCAATTTTAGGATTAGGGAGTTTAGAAAACAATCCATCCTCTTTACCATTTTATTATCAGTTTGAGTATTAATCTAAGTATTATAGTTATTAGTTGCTTGCTTCCACATTGTGAAAGAAAAATAATCAAATTCACCGTTCCAGTATTTTAACAAAAATAGGTGTCATCTGTGCCTGAATTGTGTAGTGTGTTTCTTTGTGAAGGCAGAGAATGGCGATGCACAAACACCCTCTCTGAGGTTCACTGCAAGACCCAGTTCTTTTTTTAAAAAAAAATTTTATTATACCACCGTGAGTTATACAATTACAATGTTGTTCATGTTTGGAGGTTTGGCCACATAGTGTTCCAGCACCTCGCCCTCCACCAGTGCCCATTTTCCACCACCAATGTCCCCGATTCCCTCCCCCTCCCATAGCCTGCCTAAATGGCAGGTTCTTTATCTCTTTTCTCTCTCCCTCTCTCTCTTTTCCTTCTCTTGCATATTGTGGATTTTAATACATACACTTAGAGGCCATCATGTGCATTTTTTTGCCTGTATCTAATGCTGTTCTAGGTTGGTATTAGCCCTTTCGACATTTATTCACACATGTTCCCTTCTCTGTCTTACCTAACCTCTGACTACCACACATTTGTGGTAATTTGTCGGGGGTCCCCAACAGTGTCAGGGAAGCAAGTTCCCTTCTACCTCCAAAGCGGCGGGAATGGATGAAGACTCAGGAATCCAATGCAGTTTCAAAAGGGCTTTACTATCACAGGTTCCAATATACAATCCAAGAGCAGGAAAAACCTCCAGACTCTGGGTTCCCAGCTAGGCCCCAGCCAGGTGTAGGCCAAGATGACTGCCACCACGTGTTGAGGCCCAACAGAGAATGGAGAGGATGGAGAAGCAAAACACCAAGGGAAGCCGAAATGGCAAAAAAGGGAAAAAAAAGAGGAGAGAGTGAATCTTTCTTCTTGCAGCTTATTTTATAGCTAGAAATCCACCCAAACTCCCCAGCCCAGCCCATTCTGGGCTGGGCTATCTAGAGATGAAAACAGGAAAATAGCTCTATAGAATGTAGCAACTTCAAGAGATCATCTGGTTGTTTACAAGGACCCAGAGCTAATTCAAAGCCTCCTAGCAGAGCTGGGAGAAGCTATAAACTAAATGTAACTTCCCCTGGCAGGAAGGATCAAATGCCCTCAGGTAATTTCTCCCAGCACCTCACCTAATATCTCGAGCCAAGATCTGTCTGGAATTGCCTTTATAGGGTAGAGAAGGGGGTTTCTGAGATGGCATGTCTCTGTACCAAAGACTAATACTAATGCCAGTTAAATATTTCTCCAAGCCTTCACAAGAGTCTCGTCTACTTCACGGTAGTTTTGTATTTTAGTTGCCTTTGAGTTATCAGGGAGCCATGATTGCTTGCTTGGAGGCAAACAGCATTTCTCTCTGGTCTAATTACTTAGAGATCCAACGTGGCCAGGCAAATATGCTGGTAAGATCTAGCTAGTCCCACGATGCTTGCGGTAGCATGAGAAAATACTTATACCAGCCAGTACAGAATACATGGTCAGATAAGACTGCTACATTCAGACTATCCCCTATCTATGAAGTGACCGGCAGGGAGGCAATCCAGGGCAGATGCAGAGGCCTAGGCTTTTAGGTGTCCTGCAACAGTAATTTCCACTTTTAAGACCCAGTTCTTAATCCAAGACAGGATCTGTCTACAAGGGAAAGACTTTCCTTCATAACTGATATTGGAAAACTGAAGAAAAGATGAGAAAAGGATGAAGTATGTAAGCCAGTGCAACATAAAGAAGGGTGATGTGAAAAAGACATCAAAAACACTTTCAAAAAGACATTTGTTCTCCTACATTAATTGCTGTGTTATTCACAAGAGCTAAGCGCTGAAAAGACCCAAGTTTTACAGAATAGATGAGTGGGTATAATGCTATATACATAATGAAATACTTATTGTGATAAAAATACTACAGTATGTAAGAAAATATGAAATCACAAATTTGTTGCTACATGCATGGACCTAGAGGGTTTCATGCTGAGTGGAGTCAGTTGGAGGAAGAGGGACAGATACAGAATAAGTTTTCTCATATTTGGGGTATAAAGAAACATATTAAGGGAATAACAAAGGGTCAAAGGTAACAGAGTGGAAGAGTTGAATTTATAAAGAGGGTGTGATGAGGAAGGAACTTTGGGACATTAGAGGTCACGGGTATGGTGTTAGAACACTGGATGTATAAAACTATTCAAAGTGGTATTATAAATTCTGGTGTCTCAATAAAAGTTGAAAAAGAGGCCTTAAAATCATAATAAAATAAGAGAAGGAAATGGAAGCAGTTCACTTAGCTATTTGTTGACCTTAGACTAGGAAGAAGCCAAAAGACACACTTAAAAACTTAAAAAAAAACTTAATAAAAATCTTATTTGTGATGGATAATTGTAATTTTTTAATTGTGCATTATTATATCACTGTGAGATACATAATTACAGAGATGTCCATGATTGGGTTTCAGTCACACAGTGTTCTAGCACCCATCACTCCACCAGTGCACATTTTCCACCACCAATGTCCCCAGACTCCCTCCCCCTTCCCCAACCTATCTCTATAGCAGGCACTTTTCCTTCTCTCTCTCTCTTCTCTTCTCTCTTCTCTCTTCTTTCCATTTTCTCTCTCTCTGTCTCTCTCTCTCTCTTCCCCTCACTGTGGCTTGCCCTACATACATTTAGGGATTATCATGTAATCCATTTGTGTAAATTCAATGTTCAGTTCTAGTCTGGAGTTACCATTTCGTGGTGGATACTTTTATTTTCATTGTTTTCACCACCACTACTAAAGTATCCTTCAGTCATTTGTGCTAAAGTTTTGTGTTTATTTCTTTAGATAAATTGTTTATGAAAGAATATTCTCTATGGATTTCTGGTCATGGTTAGATATCCTCATTATAATTGTTGTTATTAAATGAAATTAAGACATTTATAAACAGATTAAGCGCTTTGCAGATATATCTTTTAGTCATTGTGGCAGCCCTGTACTCCAGGTTGTTAATCTTATTACCCACTTTTTACAGACCAGAAAACTGAGACTTTTAGATATTCACCAAAGGTCCTTAGCTCAAACCCATCTGCACCAACTTGTATCCTAAACTTTACTTCTGTATGTTCTCGTTGTTAAGAAAAACAAAGACAGTATCTGTAAATACATGACATAAGAGGTCAGTGAGCCTGGCAGCTTTCACTTGATCACTGGACATCCCGTTATTCATCAATTTGCTCGAGCGGGAGCCAGTAATATTTCCATTTGACCCTATCACATGCCAATGTAGCCCAATGGCATCTGGTTGCTTCAGGAGTACAAAGAGCCTCAAACTGCTTGACAAAGAATCTGACCATCTTGTAGGTGGGCGGCCACATGATCTTTTGACATCCCGTGGGATCCAGTTGGTAATTCTCTAGTCCAGCGGTCGTCTCCCAAATCATATTATATGTCCAGCCCATCTGATTTTCGATGCCTTGGCAAATGAGACAGCGTCCCTGACTCTGGAATAGCGACCTAGGTCGGAGCTCTGGATTCCTTCTCTCACTTGAGTGAGGCGTGATATTCCAAGCATAGCTCTTTCAATTCCTCTTTGGGAGACCCGAATAGCATTCTCATCCTGCTCTCGTAGGGCCCAGGTCTCTGGAGGCATATGTTAATGCAAGGAGAATGGTGGAGTTGAAGAGTTGTGCCCGGAGCCGGGGGTTCCGGAGCTGGCAGCTTTATTGAATTAAAATTACAAGACAACTTGTTGCAAATTAAGTAAACAAAATTAAGGTAAATAATTAAGCATGGTCTCTGACTTCAAATTCATTAAAAAGATCACTATTGGGCCTTAGAGATGGCGCTCAGGTAGAGCACTTGCCTGGCATGTGGCAGGCCCATGTTTGATCTCTGGCACCCCATATGGTCATTAGAGTTCACTAGGACTGATCGCTGAGCACAGAGCCAGAAGCAAGCCTTCAGTACAACCAAGTGTAGCCAAAAAATACCCACCCCCAAAAATATATAGTCAATTCAATGCAGTCTTGGAAATTTTTCAAGTATGGATAGGAATAAATATTAGTTGCACAGCAGTTAAGGATTAGACTCAAAATTGCTTATATCTAAATTCGGTACACTAACATCTATCAACTGAATGACACTGAGCAAGAAGCAAAACCTGTGCCTCAGTTTCCTCACCTCTACAATGAGTGAGGAATGTATTGATCCTGCTAAAATAATCGTGAGTCTTCTATTCAATATAGTACTGGAAGTACTTGCCATAGCAATCAGGGAAGAAAAAAGACATTAAGGGCATCCGGATAGGAAGGGAAGAAGCCAAGTGGTCACTATTTGCAGATGACATGATATTATAACTGGAAAACTCAAAACTCTCTACCAAGAGGCTCCTAGAAATAATACATTCCTATAGTAGAGCGGCAGAGTACAAAATCAATACCCAAAAGTCAATGGCCTTCCTATATGCAAACAGCGAAAGAGAAGAAAGGGACATTAAAGAAACTATCCCATTCACAATTGTGACAGAAAATCAAATACCTAGGAATCAGTTTGACAAAAAAAAGGATCTCTCCAAAGAAAACTACAAAATGTTACTTAGGAAATAAAAGAAGACCTGAGGAAATGGAGACACATTCCCTGTTCATGGATTGGAAGGATTAACATTATCAAAATGGTAATACTCCTAGAGCTTTATACAGATTCAATGCAGTCCCTATAAAGATACCCATGATGTTCTTCAAAGAAATTGAACAAACACTCCTGAGATTTGTATGGAATAATAAACCCCCACGAATAGCTAAAGCAATCCTTGGGAAAAAGAAGATGGGAGGTATCACTTTCCCCAACCTCAAGCTCTACTACAGAGCAGTTGTAATTAGGACAGTGTGGTATTGGTATAGAGACAGACCTGTAGACCTATGGAATAGAACTGAATATCCTGAAACACACTCTCAAATATACAACCACTTAATCTTCGATAAAGGAGCAAAAAAATATTAAGTGGAGCAAAGAAATCCTCTTCAAAAAATGGTGCTGGGAAAACTGGGCAGCTACATGTTAGACCTCCTTCTAATGCCATGCACAAAAGTCAGATCAAAATGGATTATAGATCTCAACATCAGACATGAATCTATAAGGTACATCGAAGAAAACATAGGAGAAACACTCTACGACATTGAAACTAAAAGTATCTTTAAAGACGACACACCACTGACCAAGCAAATGGAAGCAAAGATAAACAAATGGGATTATATAAAATTTAAAAAGCTTCTGCACCTCAAAAGAAATGGTGACCAAGATACAAAAGACAATCCACAGAGTGGGAAAGGATTTTCACCCAATACCCATCTGACAAGGGGTTAATATCCAAGATATATCAGGCACTGATAGCACTTCACAAGAAAAAAAAAGCCAACCCCATCAAAAAATGGGGAGAAGAAATGAACAGACGCTTCCAAAAAAGAAGAAATTTGAATGGCCAAAAGGCATATGAAAAAGTGCTCTTCATCTTTAATCATCAGGGAGATGCAAATCAAAACAACAATGAGGTACCATCTCACACCACAGAGACTGGTACACATCGAAAACAGCAAGAACAACCAGTTCTGGCATGGATGTGGGGGAAAAATGGACTCTCATCCACTGTTGGTGGGAGTGCCGACTGGTCCAGCCCTTTTGGAAAACAATATGGGCATTCCTCCAAAAACTAGACATTGAGCTCCCATTTGATCCAGCAATAGCACTCCTGGGAATATACCAGAGAGACCGAAAAACACATAGCAGAAACACTATCTGTACTTCTTTTTCATCTCTGCGCTATCCACTATAGCTAGAATCTGGAAACAACCTAAATGCCCGAGAACAGAGGACTGGCTAAAGAAACTGTGGTTCATCTACACTATGGAATACTATGCAGCCTTCAGAAAGAGACGAAATTATGAAATTTACCTGCAAATGGATGGACTTGGAGACTATCATGCTGAGTGAAATTAGTCAGAAGGAAAAGGACAGATGCAGAATGAATGCATTCATTAATAGGATATAAATAGATACCAGTGTTTTAGTAAATGTGTGAAATGGTAATGGCAGATTAAAACTCACCATTGAATATACACAAGAGACTTAAGTGATAAACTCTAAACATCTGCAGGGCTAGCCAGAATGTATAAAATAAGAGGGAGAGAGATGCAGAGACAGAGAGAGAGAAAGAGAGAGAGAAATAGAGGAAACAGGGTATCTGCTATTGAGGCAGCCCTGGGGTGGGTGGGAGGGGGTGGGGTACATTGGTGGTGGAAATGGGGCACTGGTGGAGGGATGAGTACTGGAATATTGTATTACCAAGAACCAATTATGAACACCTGTGTAATTGTATGTCTCACGGTGGTATAATAAAAACAATTAAAAAATAATAATCGTGAGTTAAAAATAATACAAATATAAAACATTTGGAATAGTACCTCTTTCATAATAATACCACAGTTTTATAATAGAGCCTTCAACATTATTTCTAGTATAATGTATCATCAACACTGTTGATATGCTTTCAAATTCCCAATTGTAATGTGCCTAATAATAATTCCCCACCAAAAAATTTAAAAAGTATCCAATAACCTTTTATAGTTAAGGTAACTGAAGACCCTATTCCTTTTTAAGATTTCAAGTTCATTTACTCATTATTTTTTAGCTCCTTGAAGAAAAAATGTCTTTCTTACTGACAGGTAGATGCCTTATTTGCTAAAGCAAAAAGTTAGCTGAATTATAACTATTCCAAAGTCTCCTCATGAAACCAGAGCAGTTTTGCAAAAGTATTCAAGGTACTCAGGATTCCTTAAAGGGATGCACTTCGGGGCTGGAGAGATGGTCCAGTGGGTAGGGCGTTTGCCTTGCATGTGGCTGGCCTGTGCCGGCCTGGGTTTGATCCCCGGCATCCCATATGGTCCCCCGAGCACCACCAAGAGTAATTCCTGAGTGCAGAGCCAGGAGAAACCCCTGATCAATGCCGGGTGTGACCCCCCTCCAAAAAAAAAGGCAAAAAGAAAATAAAGGGATACACTTCATCTTGAAACCATCAAGCAAAAGAAACAAACATTAATTTTCAGGTAACCTTGTTAAAATTAGACAGTAGGAAAATTAATCAAGTTTTCCTGACAGAGTCTCAAATAATCCTTAGCAACTAGCTTTGGGCTATTAGTCTTACCAACAATATGTACTGAAGCGAATGTAAAAGCATTTCCCCCCAAATTTACCCAAACTAGATTCACAAGAAGCATGGCACTCGTGAAAACTGGGAACAAATACAGAAAGCGACTTTTTTCCAACCAGATGCTTCTCAAAATATGTGGCAACGTTTTAAAAGAGTCCTGTAAGAGTTTCAAGAACCATTTTTCTAGATTAAGAAAAACACAGAAGGAAGACAGAGAGCAGATGGTGTGCAGAAGCTGTCTAAGACTTTGAGAGGAGATATATTACAATTTGATAAAGCAGTGGCAACTCATGCACAGATGAGGCGGCACCCAGCAGATGTACTGGACTTTGTAGTCTGTCAGAGGCTCCATTCATTTCTCAGACTGGATCAACTTTCTGACTGCTCTGAATGGAAACATTTCATATAATCTATCTGTATTATAAATTTCAAATTTGTGATTTAAAATTCCCAAATCATTAATAACTAGGAATTTATATTTTCTATGGAGTTTTTAAACTGTTCTTATTGTGGTTTAAAATCCAACATTTGTTATATCAGTATGATGAACAAAGCATGACTATTCACTTCATTAAAAGCATTCCACAGGCTGTCAACCAGGTTGTAGAGACACAGACACATGGGGCAGAGCTGCCATCCAGCTCTCCCCCATGCTTGGCTGAACATGAGGTGTCCAGGAGGGAAGATGGTCCCGCCCACCACCCCAATAGGGTCTCGGAAGAAGCCAGAGGAAACTTGCACATCATAATCGCAGACATTTTCAACATCCGGACTCGACAGTTCATCAGAGCCCCACCCAAGAGAGCAGCTGATTTCAAGCCCAGATATGTTGGTCTCTGCAGCTAAAGTCACCCAGCTTCCATGAGATGGAGATGGGGTCCCTTTCCCTCACCTCTGTCCCTGTGGGGAGGCCTGTTGGACCTGTTTACAAGCTGCTTCCGGTTGTGGCGACGATGCAGAGACACGGACACAGGGCGCAGAGCTGCCACTGGCTCTCCCTGAGGACACACGACTGCAAAAGGCGGTGCCATATCTCAAGCTAGTAGAAACCAGCCACATTCTAGAAACTGTAACAACCATTTTACAGAAAGTAAAATTGAATTTACTTTCTGTAAATTCAAGATCAGAGTTTGGCCAGATTTGCCCATAACCAGAGAGGGAAAAAATGGATTTATCAATAACATTGCCACGTATGTGCTTTAATAGTCAATATGATTAGTGCCAGCTGAGGCAGCAGGCATGGGGATCAGGGGTGGGTGGGAAATGAGGGTCTTTGGTGGTGGGAACACACTGGCAGTGGGAGTGGTGTTGAAATAGGAATCAAACGACCTATGATGAATATCTTCTTACTTTGTAAATCACAGTATTTCATAAAAAAGGGGGAAGCATTCCAGAGACTACTGTGGTTGGGTGTACACAAGTTGTTAATAACTGAGGGATAAAATGAAGCTTTACTAAAGTCAAATATCTTAGTGTTCTAGAGCCACTTCTACCACCATTACTGGTAATTAAATCAGAGGAGTGCCAAGATGTCAAGCATTGTCTTTGCACATCTATCAGGAGACAAATATTTCCTGAAAGACCTCCTAAAGAGACAAGAATTTCATAATATAATTAGAATGGGCTTGGCATTAAATATACTTTCAATTGGAACAGCACTTAAAGGACTGAGGAAAACTTCTAACTCTGAATTGCTTCAACATATTTTCCTGTTAATGCATTTGCTTACTTGGAAAATTTAAGAATATAATTAAGAGTGAAAGAAAAATTGCATTATTGTTTCTACTTTTCTAGATATAATTAACTAAATAAAAGTATGTTAATATTTTTATATACACAGGCTATTTTATAAATAAGCACTTTGTGCTTGTTCTGCTGTTACTGAAAGTGAAAACAGCAACGTGAACTAATAGTGATACAGATTCTGCAAATTCATCCAGATCCCTATTGAAGTCTTACTGATAATCTGAGATTTCTTCTATAGCAGTTGCAAGGCTGCAGCCAACCCATCTGAGAGATATATTAAAGTCTTCACCATTAGATTAGAACTTTCCTTTCCTGACATAAATCTGCTTGATAAATTACAATGTCTCTTCAGCCAAAATGATATTTTCCTAATATAAATGCAACCTAGTGACAGAGTATGCTTCATTTTCTCTCTGCTTTAGCACTGCTACCTACCAGAAAATAATTTCCCTACCTAACTGACAGCAAAAATAAATCATTATCTGAAGGAGTATGGACAGATCAAGTTTTCACATTGGAGGGCACAGCACGTATTCTAACTCATATTTGATATATGACATTGCAGCTGCCTCTTGATGAATGGTTATAAGTATGTTTTTATATGTTTGCCTTTATTTGGGGGCAACATTCAGCTCAGGCCTTGCTCCTGGCTTAGTGCTCAGGGATCACTCTTGGAAGTGCTTGAGGAACCATATTTGAGGTGCCATAGAATTTTACAGGAGAAGGAAATATACCAAGCCTTAACCCCAGTACTTTTGCTTTGGCCCATGGTTGTCAACCTTATCATGAAAAACATTTGGAAATTTAAAAATCTTGTTAATAAGTGTCCTCATTAAGCTGATAGCGGTAGTCATGTGTACTTAATATCAGGAATCCTGTGTACTCAGAGACAGCTGAGAGCACAGCAGTAACACCTCAGTGTTAAAGTTGCCTGTTTCCCCCTGCCAGCTATCAATCTATGTCTGCTTCTCTGAACTGGATGTCTCCACTTCCTGCCCACTTGCACTCTTCCATGTTTTGCATGTGGTTGCATTCCCTTGACTTTACCTGTACATAAAACTTCTGACATTACCTGTTACTTCCTTTGACAAGTTATCTTCATGTGAAAATAATGATGTAGTTCAGTGGTAGAGCACAAGCCTTGCATGGGTGGGACCTTGGGCTCTGTGTCTTTGCTCCTCCAAATAAATAAATCAGTAAACAATGCTCTGTCCTCACTATCCTTGAACTTCCAGTGACATTTGCTGCTCTACTGGTCTATTCCTCTTTCTCTGATTGCTTGGTTTCACACATCTTCAATGACTTCTACTTTTTTGATAACTTCTGCCCTTTCTTGTTTGTTTAAAATCTGTCATCTGAGGCCGGAGCGATAGCCCGGCAGGTAGGCGCTTGCCTTGCACATGGCCAGCCTGTGCCGCCCAGGTTTGATCCCCGGCATCCCATATGGTCCCCTGAGCACCGCCAGGAGTAATTCCTGAGTGCAGAGCCAGGAGTAACCCATGAACGTCACCAGGTGTGACCCAAAAAACAAAAAAAATAAATAAAAAATAAAATAAAATAAAATCTGTCTTCTGCCTTTCCTACTATTCTCTCCTACTTTTCCAGTCAGCATGATTACAAACACAACTACTTCCATCATCTGTCTCAACCAGCAACTCCTGAATTCCCATCTCCAGCCTTAAATCCAAGCAGTTCCTCTTCCATTTACTTATGATCACAAGGCACTGTCATCACATTACTGGATTTAATCTCAAATGCAAAATGTTACTGAATTCATTAACTCTTCTTCAGATTATCAATGTTCTACTTCTGTGATTTCACCAGTAAATCAGATTGTGAGATCTCTCTCTCTCTCACACACACACACACACACACACACACACACACATGTTTTTTCAACTGCATTTACTGTTGCATAGATTAACACAGAAAACTATACCTGTTTAACATACACAACTCATTGAGCTTGTAGATAATTATACACCTGTGAAATCATGGACTCAAAGACATATTCATCACCTCCCACAGTTACCTACTTGATTTCTGTGTCTCAGTGTATGTTTAGAACACTTGACATCACTTAAAACATTTTTTACTATACTATTACCAGAAAATGACTTCAGCAGAATATAGACTTTATTTTGTTCACTGACAACGGTCAGCTCCTAGAAGAGTGCCTGATAGAATGTTGGTTCTCAATAAAGACTTGCTAAATAATAAATTCTTCAACTAGTATCAGTGCCAAAGACACTGCAAAATGCAGGAATTAGACTTACAGTGGGTATCACTATTTAAATTCTTAATAGTTTCCAGTCTTTTTGATGTATGCCATTCTCCCTGGTATGAGGTGATATCTCATTGTCATTTTGATATACATTCCTGATAAGTAGCAATAAACACTTCTTTTC
>JAJIBD010014670.1:0-23284 GCA_021461705.1 Cryptotis parvus | reverse complement strand
TTTTTGGCCACACCCTGCAGTGCTTAGGTGTTATTCCTGGCTCTGCACTCAGGGAAATACTCCTGGTGATACTCAAGGAACCATGTGGGATGCCAGGGATCAAAATCATGTCAGGCATATATATGACCTCACACACTGTACTATCTATTCAGCCCTGGTACACCTTTTCTTTTCAGGGAGAATAAAGGCATTTACTGGTTGCAGGTATAAGAAATCCAGAATCTGGTTTCAGTACTGTTTTAAATCCTGGCCCAATACTTACTGAATTTCAATAAGCCTCAGCTTTCCTATCTGTAAACTGGAATAATAATAATTGTGAGGATTATGTGAGATAAAATCTGGCACATTGGTAAGATTTATATGAATATGAATCACTCTTTGTCTTCATTTTTTCCCTGCTTGTGAGATCTATTTTCTGAATTTTTACCAGTCTAGTTAATAAGCCAGCTTTAATGATAAGCAGAGTAATGTTGTCCAACCTGTGTAGGAGAGTTCCTTCAAACAAAAAAAAATTATATGTAATATATGTGTGTGTGTGCGCACACCGCCGGCGCACATGCACTCATGCACGTGTGCATGTTCATGATGTGTACTATGTCTATGCGTGTGTTCCTCCAGTGTTCTGTCATGGCAGTTGAACTTCTGCCAAGTAAATCTTTGTCAGTGCCCCAGAGGCCTCAGCCCTGCAATCCAAGCTGGATTTATTGCTGTGTGAAGGACATGTCCTCCTTGAGGAGCTGGGGTTCTCTTAGAATGAATGCTTGGAGGGCTGGTTGCAAGAGGCTGTCGACCCTGGCAGGGCCTAATGGAAGGCAGAGACAGTTTAGCGATGAGGTATCTGAATTTGCGCATGGAGAGGCAGGTAAAGGGAGAGAAGCTCAGGTTGGGACCAGGAGAGGCAGCACCGTCACTCGGGGGCTGGTGGGGAGGTGGTGAGCATTCTTTGCTGTTTGGCTCCACGGGTTGGGTTTGTCTCTATTCAGACGTGATGATGAAGGGGCGTACCTTGGGTCTCACTGCCCGTGATTCCTGCAACCTTGCCTGGTGTTTGTGTTTGACCACACCATGCCCTTGGCATGAGTGCCAGCCTGTAGACGAATACAGATAAATAGATTATTACATAAATTTCTGGAAACTAAGCCAAAATTCAGCAGGAATACAAGAGTGTAGTCTTCCTGTTCATTCGATTTGCCGAGCGGGCACCAGTAACATCTCCATAGCTGCTCATGCAAGTAGAGCCCAAGGGCACCGCTTGCTCAGGAACATAAAGAGCCCAAACCATCCACCGGTCGGAATGAGGTCATAATTGTTACGGTATCGGCATATCAATCGACGGGTAGCTTGCTAGGCTCTGCCGTGTGGATAAACTAATGTAATCGTAAAGAGATCTGGGAGCAAAATTCAAACTCGCTATAGGGCTGGTAGACAGGTCTGCGGTAAGACAAGAGTGGAGAAAGTCAAATAAGCGCTGGAGATGGGGGAAAACGGTCAGGATGTTTGGAAGTCAGTCTTGAACACTGGCAGAAATTTGCCCGCCTTTTGAGAGGGTATGTGGGGGTATTGTAAGGTAGGAGACCGGGGTAGCTCCTTAATCTGTAGAAGGACATATAGCCATTGAAGATTGAGAGAGAGAAAGAGAGGGGGAAGAGAGAGAGAGAGAGAGAGAGAGAGAATACCCAAGTGTTCAATGGTCACTCAGATGAGAAATTGTCATGGAGCAAGTAGACCGGGAGCTGGGTCTGGTTCTGCCCTGGGTCTTTGGATGTCTTTAAGCAAATCACTTGGTCTCTTTCTGCCTCTATGACCTCCTCATCCCACCACTAGGATCTCTAAGATCTGCGACCATTTAGATCTAGCTTATGTGGAAGCTTTTAGCAACAATGTGCTATTTTCCCATTTATCTATTTTTTATAGGTAACAGAAAAATTAATTTATTTAGAAACCTGCCCCTCGAGGTGTTGCAGATGTGGTTGCAGTACCTGGCTGCGTCAACAGGTGGCAGACAGGAGACAGGCTTGTTGGGTGATGGTCTGACAGAAAAAGACTGGCCCCCTGGGATGAACCCAGAGCCACGGCAGAGCCTGGCAAGCTACCCGTGCTGTATTCGATATGCCAAAAACAGGAACAATAATGAACCTCATTCCCAACAAATGGAGACGTTACGGGCCCTCACTCGAGCAAATTGATCAATGGGAAGACAAGTGATACAAGTGATTTAGAAATACATTTATAAGGCATAAGTACTGTACAGATTAGAATTCACTCTCCCTATGTTGCTGTGAGGGATTGGTTCCAGGACTCCTGGTGAATCCCATAATCTAGGGGTGCTAAACCCCCATAAGTAAAATCTCCCGATATTTGCATATAACCACACTTAGCCTCCGTTCTACTTTGAATAATTTTTAAATTACTAATAATACCTAATTTGATGTAAATATTATGTAAATAGTTTGTTGTGCTTTATTGTTTGGGGATAATGACAATAAAAGAAGTCAATATACTCAGTACAGATGTGACACTAGGCACTATTTAAGCTGAAATTTATTAAAATTAAGTAACATTTAAAATCCAATCCCTCCGTCAAACTAGCCACATGTCAAGTGCTTAAGAGCTGATGGTTGTTAGAAGCTACCACCCTGGGGTAATATTAAACACCATCATCTTGGTATGTTCAGGGCAACAGTGCCCTGGAGCCTGGAGTTCTGAGAGGGGGGACAGTTCGGTCCCACCGTAAAGCGATGTCACCAGCTTCCCCACCTGTCTGTGGGGAGATCCCAAGCCGGGGCCGGAGGGGACACCCCAGTTCACAACCTCACCTTGAGGCCCGTGCCATACCTTCTTCCTGGAGAATAGGGATTTTTCGCCCCTTTCCCCAGACTTGTGAGTGGAAACCTATCACACATCTGGCCACAGTGAGCTCCCTTCATGGATGTCCAGCTGGTCCACTCCTTCCCTGGTTTCCCCATGAAGACACTGAGACCCAGATTTTGGACCAGGTCTCTTGACTCCCATGCAGTCTTGACAGCTGGAACTTAAGGTACGATAATGCTCTTTGGGCCTTGTTTTGTCCCCAGCACCTCAGGTTTAAGACATGATCCACATGATCCCATGAAGAATCTGCATGTCTGACATATGACCTTGCTGGTCCCTGTCTGTGGCAACTGCTAGAACTATGTCCTGGGACGTGAAGGACTGACTGAGGGCCATGAAAAACCCTGTTTGTGAGCTGGAATGAGCTCAATGAGATTGAGATCATGCTTTGGAAGGTTCCATGCTTGGCACTTCATGGTCCAACAAGCACCACTGAAAATGACTCCCAAGCACAAAGCTGGGTGTGGCCAGAAGTATGGCCTCCTCCTCCAGCAAAAATAAAATAAAATAAAATAAAATAAACCTGTTTGTTAATGTCCGGGACTCATATGATCTGGTTTGATGGTTTGACCAAAAGGAATTAAGAAGCAGGTGAAAACAAAACTTTTAAACATCAATGGCCTGCTGTGTGACAAGCATCGCCTTAAACGGGTCATTGGGGAACTCAGGAATCCTCTGAGGAAGAACAGGAAGGGAGCTGGGTGCTCCTGCGAGATGGTGGGGACTGGGTTGGCAGCTGGGACAGGCAGTGCCCACAAAGTAGCACCCCACAGTGACGGGAGCTGAGATTTGGAGACCACAGGGTCCACCTGCATCTATGGCCATGTGGATGGACGTTTGCACACAAAAGCTTGAGGGAGTCCCAGAAACCCTCCATTCCCACCTCTCTCCCTTAGTTCTGGGGCCACTGGGGCCTGTGCAATGTGACTGTCAGCTTCTCACAGCTGGTGCGGTTCTCCTGACTCCTCTTCAGTGTTTTCATTCCTCTTCTGCTTTATAAATAGGGGCTACTGTTGTGGGCCATTGCCAGCAGAGCCCAGGGGACCATGCAATGCTAGGGATAGAGCCTCCAGGCCTTACACAGGCAAGGCCTGTGCTCTAGCACCGGAGCCACATCCCAAACCCTGTGCTTTGCAACTTTAAATGAAGCTAATAAATGATCAGACCCCGAGAGCTAGAGAGCTAGAGCAGTGTGTAGGACTATTGCCTTGAGTGCAGCCTACCCTGGTTCCATCCCAGCACTGCATATGATCCCCTGAGCACTGCCAGGAGTGGCCCCTGAGCACCACTAGGAGTGGCCCCAAAACTCATAATAAAAAATAATAATAGAAAAATCCATCCCCTGAGCACCTTTTGCATTTTCCATTCTCAGCTTGGACTAGATAGCTTTGTAGATTTAACCTGGAATCAAATCTTAGCAGTGCTGCTGACCCAGAGGTCTTAACAAGTTACTTTACTTAAGCAAGTCTTGGCCCTGATTGACCTAGATTTTATTTTTAAAAGTCATTGTCTCAAGTGTGAATTCAGGAGGGGCCTTGAGACACTAGTGCAGGGGCACAAACACTGGTAGTGGGTGTAGAGTTGGAACAATGCATGTTATACATGTTTATTTTGAGCTCTAAAGCTTCATTTTATTTTATTTTATTTTGTTTTGTTTTGGGACCACACCCAACGGTGCTCATGGCTTTCTCTTGGTCCTGCGCTCAGGGAAAACTCCTGGTGGGCTTAGGGGTCTATATGGGGGTTTAAGGTATTGAAGCCAGGTCAGCAATGTGCAAGAAAAGCATCTTACCCATTGTACTCTGTCTCTCCAGTTAATAATGAAACTTCATTATTAGCCCTCATAAATCATGGTGTCCAAATAAACATGGGGGGGGGAAATGCATTCAAGTGTTAATTAAAAACAAAACAAAACAAAGTCACAAAGTCTGTGTGTCCAGGAGTGGCTCCAAAGACAACAGCCCTGCCTTCTGATCTGGGTTTGGAGTCCAGAGGGTCTAGGGGACAGCACAGGACAGACTTTGTTTCCGGGTCCAACAGGAAGGGTTAGACAGTTCATGTGTTGTTTGCAACATCTGACAAAGAATTTTTAATTTATTATTAATTATTATTATCATCATTATTGTGCGCAGCTGACCATGAGGTGTCCAGGAGGGAAGGTGGGTCTAGCCCTGGCCTGCCATCCCAGCAGAGCCTCACTAGAAGCCAGAGGAACCCCCACACTATGAAGGCCGCCATTTTTAACATCTGGACTCCACAGCTCGGTCAGAGCTCCACCAGCAGAAAAGCCCATCTTTCCCCAACTTGGTTCATCAATAAATGCATGAGATGAGAACCTACTAGTATCCCACCCACATGGCAGAGCCTGGCAAGCTACCTGTGTCATATTTGATATGCCAAAAACCAGTATCAATTATAGACCTCATTCCCATGACCTGAAGGAATGGTTTGAGGCTCTTCATGTTCCTGGAGCAAGCAGATGCCCTTGGGCTACACTAGCATGTGACAGGACATATGGAGATGTTACTGGTGCCCACTCGAGCAAATCAATGAACAATGGGAAGACAGTGATACAAGTGAAGTGATATTATTACTATTATTATTGTTATTGTTATTGTTTTTTATTGAATCACCACGAATTACAAAGTTACAAAGCTATTCATGATTGGGTTTCAGGCGTACAATATTTCAACACTAATCCCTTCACCAGGGTCCATGTCCCTCCATTAATGACCCATTTTCCTCCTGCCCCCAGTCGGTCTTTTTTTTTTTTTTTTTTGCTTTTTGGGTCACACCCGCGATGCTCAGAGGGTTACTCCTGGCTCTGCACTCAGGAATTACTCCTGGCGGTGCTCGGGGGACCATATGGGATGCCGGAGATCGAACCCTGGCCGGCATGGGCCGGCCGTGCAAGGCAAACGCCCTACCCGCTGGGCTATCGCTCCGGCCCCCGATCACGATCACGATCATGATCTTCCCGTTGATCATCTATTTGCTAGAGCGGGCACCAGTAATATCTCCATATGTCCTGTCTCATGCCAGTAGAGCCAGGGGCATCAGCTTGCTGCAGGAACATAAAGAGCCTCAAACCATTATATTAGGTCATGGGAATGACCTAATATAATTGTTACTGGAATTTGGCATATCATATCAACACGAGAAGCTTGCCAGGCTTGTAAGTGGGGAGGCAAACTCTTTTAAACACCTCCAAATAAAGCATGTATTGATGAACCGGGCTGTGATGGGCTGGTCTGCTGGGTGGAGTTCTGACGAGAGGGATGTCCATAAGTGGAAAATGGCGGCGCCCGTGGAGTGAGGAGCGGTGGTCTGGCTTGTTGTGAGGCTCTGCCGAGGTGGTGGGCCAGGGCTAGAACCCGCCATGCCTCCCGACTGCCTCATGAACAGCTTTGCACAGGGAGAGCAAGGAACAGCTCTGCCTCATGTGTGAGAGTCTCTGGACCAGCATACCTGGGCCGGATTGAGGAAAAAGCTGCGGCAGGGTGGGTGTCAGTGATCCGGGCTGTGATGGGCTGGTCTGCCCCCCCCCCAGTCCATCTTTATGGCAGGTACTTTTTCTTTTTAAATTGGAGAATCCTGGACTGGTTGGCTGGCAGGATCCACACTGGACACCAGATGGCGATGGTGGTCCACCTGGAAACGGCACAGGCTGCGGCAGGAGCCTTCAGAAGAAGCTTCCTGCTGCTTTCACAGTTTAGAGGAAGGACGGAGTGCCAGGACCCAGGGCCCCAGGAAAGAAGAATCAACAGGAATAGCACGTCCTTTTGCTTTATTCACTCAACCCGGCCACCGCTCGGTTGTTCTCTGTTTTACTTGCACAAAAGGCTCTGTAACTCAGAAGTTAGATAATTTCCTCAAGAATTAAGTCTTGGATCCAGAATTTCAATTCAGAAGCTCTGGTTCCAAAGTTCAAGGGAGAAGAATAGAGACAGAGAGAAATCAAGGGAAAAGGAAGAGGATGAGAAACGGAAGTAATAAGGGAACAAACAGGGGCTGAGCTTCGGTTATATTGATGATGGGATGTGGGAGAGGGATGGAGCTATTTATCCAAAACAGACTCAACAGCACTGAAAACATGATATCTAAGCTTCAACCACAGAACTTGTACCTGCCAAGACTTGGGGTGGGGGTTTGGGATGGAGTATGGGAAACTGGTGATGACGGAGGTTGGCACTGGTGGTAGAATGGGTTTTGAAGTATAAGATGCCTAAAAGTCAACTGTTGATAACTTTGTAAGTCACAGTTCTTTCAATAAAAATTTTTTAAGTAGGTGACCAAAACTAATATTAATAAGATAAAAGTAAAATAATAGAATTATCTGAAAAGAACTTCTAAGTGAGTGTTTAAAGTCATCAAATAAAGATAGGAACAACATCCGTAAAAGGAGAATAAAGGCTAGAGGTTAAACATGGAAAGGAAGAAGTATATACATTTTGAAAGTCTGGAGATGAGAAGTATGGCCCGGAAGAAGAACAAATCTCAATGGAGCAATATTGAAGCTAGGATTAAGTATTTGGCAGAATAAAGGACTTTGCCCCCAAATGCAGCATGAGATAGAGACAAATGTTTGGAAAGAGCGGTGCAAATGCTGATGGGTCCCACTATCATAACCTGGTGCAGTCACTGCTGGGAGAGTCCACATCCTGGTAGCTGACCTCAGCTGTCTCCTGAAGACATGGCTGGCAGGGAGGGCAGCTTCCCTCACGTCTGTTGGAGAGACGTGCCTGATCCTAGGAGCTTGTTCATTTGGTACAAATCAGAGGGAATGAACTGGGGTCAGGTGTGAAAATATTTCAAGGTAATTCTACACGGCTCGTGCTCATCCCCACTGTCCAGGACTCAGACATGTAGTCCTAGGTAAAGAGAAGTGCCATTTTACTCCAACTGGTATTTGGAGTATTTGCTGAATTAAAAGTCAGATTCTTGGGGCGGAGCGATAGCCCAGCGGGTAGGGCATTTGCCTTGCACGCGGCCGGCCTATGCCGGCCCGGGTTCGATCCCGGCATCCCATATGGTCCCCCAAGCACTGCCAGGAGTGATTTCTGAGTGCAGAGCCAGGAGTAAGCCCTGAGCATTGCCGGGTGTGACCCAAAAAAGAAAAAAAAAGTCAAATTCTTTAAAAAGCACTGGAATAAATACAAAAACTGGAATAAGGACAGACTTTGACTTGATATGGGTCAAAATCGAGTACCCTAAGACAAAAATATCCAGCTCTGGGGGTCGGAGCGACAGGACAGCGGGTAAGGCATTTGCCCAGCACATGGTCAACCTGGCTTCAATCTCTGGCATCTCCCAAGCACCACCAGGAGTAATTCCCTGAATGCAGAGCCAGGAGTAACCCCGAGCATTGCCTGGTGTGACCCAAAAAAGAAAAATCCAGCTCTATAATCAATTTTTGGACAAAACTGCTGAGGGCATGCAGTGGAGTAAAGATAACCTCTTCAACAAACGATGGACCTCAAAGGTATTTTCAATGATGTGATTCTAGTGGCAAGGGCAAATAGAGACAAAAATAAACAAATGGGCTAACATCAAATTAAAGAGTTTCTGCATGGAAAAAGAAACAAGGGCTAAAACTAAAAGGCACCCAATAAATGGGAGAAAGTATTTGCAGTCAGTAAAGCCTTTTCTCAGAAGAAGGAAAATAGAGCTGCCATATGGCCCAGTAAATCCACTTCTTGGCATTTACCCCAGGACACTAAAGCATTAATTCAAAAGCACATACGCAGACCCTTCATTAGAGCACTTAAGGCAACAGCGAGGCTATGGAACCAACCTAGCTGTCCAAAGACAATGGATAATGAAGGTGTGGTGGATCCAGACAATGGAATACCATGGAATACCACTCAGCAGCAAGGAATGATGAAACCATTCAATTCACAGCAATTTAGACGGAACTGGAGGATATTACACAGAATGAAGTGAGTCAGATAAGGAGAAACATGGAATGATCTCCCGTATCTGTTGTATACAAGAATAACAGGGAAAAGGAATGCAATGTGCCAAAGGAAAGAACTTAGATTACCGTTGACCATAGACTATAGAATGAGATGATCAGGAAAAAAATAAATCAAAGTGGGGAGTAAGAAGAGGTGGGCAGGGGTCAGAGGGATAATACAGCAGGTAGGGCGCTTGGTCTAGTTCGGTCCCTGGCATCCATATGGTCCCCCAAGCACCACCAGGAATTATTCCTGAGTGCAGAGCATCAGGTTTCTCAGCAACCCCTGAGTATCATTGAGTGTGATCAAAAAAAAAAAGCTGGAAAAAAAAGAAGAGGCAGACAGAAGGTAAGTGGGGTCAGGTCAAATATGCTACACCTATATACCTGAACTACAGATTCAACAACATTGAAAGCGAGAGATACAGACAGCAACACCCGGACTTGTAAATGCTCCTTAAAGAGTTGGCCTTGGGTGGGAGATTACCTGGGAGCACGGTGGAGAGAAAGTCAGCACTGGCTGTGGGACTCATGTTGGAACGTTGTATACCTGAAATTCAACTATAAATAACTTTGTAAATGATGGTACCTTCATTTTAGAAAGTAATTTAAAAAGCATTAGAGATTCTCTGTCTAAGGAGAAGAGAAGCTAGATACTGAGGGTAACTGGCATTCTATGCTCCGCCCTCTTCGGAGGCAGACTATAGGTTAATGGAATGGGTTAATGGAAAGGAGAAACTCCGCTGTAGAGGCAAAAGCAAAGAAAGAAGGACTGTGAATTTTCCTTAAAGACACAAGAGTTCAGATTCAAAGTGCATTCTCAATGCCGAACCCAACAAATAAAGGTAAGTTCACACCTAGAGGTACTATACTGCACCACAACATAACGAGAGGGATGAGAAGGGAACTCTTGGTCCCGGGCAGAACCAGGCTGCATATGGGGGGTTCAAGCCTGTCACCCTGGGAGTTGGGGAGGTGTGTGCAGCCACCTCTTAAGTCGCAAAACCTGCCTAAGGCCTGGCCCTTCCTCGCCTGGGGGCCTGTTTCCGAGGAACTTAACCTCTTGGCTGTTCTCTTGGCTTTTGCACCAACCCCTAAGCTTTCTCCTTATAATGCCTTTGAGTTTCAGTTGTGTTTCCGGTCCCCAAAGATGTCATCTTGGTTTGTGGCAGGCCCTGTTTTGAATTGAAGTTTATATATCATTGCTCTGGGTTTAGTGCATGGAGGTGGGATTGAAGACATGAACTGACAATACAATCTTGCTCAGCACCCTTTGAATTTCAGGAGTGGAGCCTCTCTGCTGATAGGCTGGGCTGTTTCTGCAGCTAGACACGCTGGTAGGGAAAGGCAGGACTCTGCCCTTCTTGATGCTTCTCTTTTACAGACCTTGGAGGACCCAAAGAGGCCTTGTAGGAAATGTATTTGGGCCTCCTGCCCCACCCCCACCCCGCCTCCCGTGTCATTGCTCCCTGACTCTCCCAAGTCACTTCATTATGGGGCCTTCTGCCAACACTCCACCTCCAAGGTCTTGCCTGAGGCAGGGTGTTAGGTGTTCACAGACATATCTGAATTTCAACAAGGAATGTATAAAGATGTTTTCATCTTTAAAATGTGCAGGAATAGAATTCAAATGGCGGAGTGACAGGCTGTGTGTGGGGTCGATCCGCTGGGTCAGAGACATCACACCTGGCTGGCGGGCAGAGCTCTCTGACGACAGGAGCTGTCCAACACGGAGGGGGCTGCTGTCACCAGGGAACTCAAGCGGAGGATGGCTGACCTTCGGCTGGGCACAGCAACCCTGCCAGGAGGGAGGCGGAGAGCAGGCGGGAGGATTCTGGGAGACGCCAGGGAAACGGTTCCGGAAGAGCGCTGGGGACGTGATAAGTGTCCCTGAAGTGGCCTCCGTGTTCCGAGCAGCTCCAGGCGCCGATCTGAAAGCCAGCCTCACTCCCCGCATGGATGCACTTCCCAAGGTTTATCCCTGCGGCCTCTTGCAGGCCCTAGGGATTAGATACAGGGTCCCCCGTATTTTCTTTTGTTTTCTTTCTTTCTTTCTTTCTTTCTTTCTTTCTTCTTCTTTCTTTCTTTCTTTCTTTCTTTCTTTCTTTCTTTCTTTCTTTCTTTCTTTCTTTTCTTTCTTTCTTTCTTTCTTTCTTTCTTTCTTTCTTTTTCTTTCTTTCTTTCTTTCTTTCTTTCTTTCTTTCTTTCTTTCTTTCTTTTCTTTCTTTCTTTCTTTCTTTCTTTCTTTCTTTTCTTTCTTTTCTTTCTTTCTTTCTTTCTTTTCTTTCTTTCTTTCTTTCTTTCTTTCTTTCTTTCTTTCTTTCTTTCTTTCTTTCTTTCTTTCTTTCTTTCTTTCTTCTTTCTTTCTTTCTTTCTTTCTTTCTTTCTTTCTTTCTTTCTTTCTTTCTTTCTTTCTTTCTTTCTTTCTTTGTGGGCTCAGGTGAATATAAGGGTTGGACACACACCTGGGGTTTCTCAGCAATCAGCCAGCAGACCTGAGTCCAGGCCGGATGGGCTTCCCCACTGATGACTAGAACTCAGCCTCCTCATCCCTCACTCCACACACGTGGGCCCACCTGGTGCCCCATTTTCCACAGGTGAGCACATGCCTGACTGCAGAGCCAGTGCGGCTTTGGGATCTTGGTTACCATGGCGGTAGGAGCATACGACTGCCTGCAGCTTCAGAACGGAGTTGAAGCAATGAGAGCAGAATGACTGCCTGGGTTTAGAGTCATTTTGTTCTCATTGCTACCAAATTTACATTCACCTACAGTTTACCCTGAATATGTGTTACATATGTTACATATTCCAGCCCCTCAAGGTGCTGCAGGAGTGGCTGCAGTGCCCGGCTGCGCCAACAGGTGGCAGATAGGAGTCAGGCTTGGACCTAGGGCTCTGCCCCATGGACCCTGGATGGTGGATGGTCTGACATAGAAAAGATTGGGCCCACTAGGATTAACCCAGAGCCACTGCAGAGCCTGGCAAGCTACCCGTGGTATATTCAATATGCCAACACCAGTAACAATAATGGACCTCATTCCCAACAAATGGAGACATTTCTGGTGCCTGCTGGAGCAAATCGATGAACAATGGGAAGACAAGTGATACAAGTAATGTTACACACCAAAATATATATATATATATATATATATATATATATATATATATATATATATATATATATATATATTCTCAGGGAGAATATGGTACCCCACACCCCACCTTTAATTGCTTGGGATTCAACACATTTGACTGCTTAGCAGGAGCCTCTAGGAAACTTAACGGAAAATTTGGTGACATTTAAGGGATTCTCCTAATGGCCCGTTAGTGCCAACCCACCTTTTTTGGACCTATCCAGTGAAGGCAGGATCCCTGCGGGCCAGTGTACTTGGCATGGCTGGTGGCTGAGGTGGGATGGAAGGGTCATCCTGTTTTGCCAGCACTCAGCCTCCAGTTGCTGTTTCTTTTCATATATAGATAAACTCATTTTTATAGGTGATGAATGTGGGCCCAGAGAGATGCAGTGACTTGCCCCAGGTCACACAGCCAGGAAGAGGCAGGAGCATTCCACTCACAACCAACTGCTCTCCAAATCCTCTGTTGGTCTGTTAAGCCTTCTGTTCTCAAGGAGGATTTCTGTAGATTTCTGAGTCTTTCCATGGGATTCCATCTCTTGGGAATCGTCATGATCTCAGCTTTAATTCTTTATAGCACTTCATATTTTGGGATAACTTTTTTTTTTAAATGAGAATCAATGTGATTTCTTTGGGGGTTTTTCTTTTCTTTTGAGTAGTCATTTGGGGGACATTTTATTTTTAAATAATTCTAGAGTCATATGAAATCATGGTGCAAAAATAAAAGTGATCATGTCGCCATAGACCCATTTCCTTCTCCCTGGCCCATGATAGGAAATCCAAGCTTAGACATTGGTGTTGGCACCATCAGTGGCGTATTATCACGAATACAATCGGGCTTTTGCTGTCCTCAAGACCCAGAGCCACCTGTCTCCACAAGGAACTCCTTGTGCTCCTCTCCACGGCCACACCCGCTCTCCTCCCATCTCCACAACCCTGGCAACACCAGTTTTCCATGACTGTATTTTGTGGCTCAACAAGTATATGTAAATAGCAGCGGTATTACTACTGTCCTTCTGCTTGGGTAGTGCCTTAAAATCCACCCTTGTTCCGGCATATATCACTAGTTGATTTCCCTTTCTGGATAATAGTATTCTGAGTGGTTCTGGAGTGAGGTTTTCAAAAAGTGAACACATTAGCAAACAGAGAAAAACACACAGAAAAAAATGTTGCCATACCCCAGCTTGAAGGGGGAGGCATCCTGCTCTCCTTCCTGCCCAGACCAAGTCTTGTCGGGCTGCTCCTCTGAAGACCCAGGCTCAGATCCACAGAAGATCAGCAGAGAGACGCCAAGGCTTAGCCCCGAGTGCCCCTGCCCATCTCGTCTCCTCTGGGGGACCTCCAGGTGGCTGATGCCGCCTCTTTTCTTCCCCATCCTTTCTCCTCACCCTGCATGTCTCCATCTGTCTCTCTGAGTCAGTCTCTCTCTTTTTCTCAAACCACAAAACATGGATAAATGCAATTTCCATTGAGTGCGAAATCTTGTGTCTGTGCTTCATTATTCTGTCTGGATTTGTACATGTTTTCAATTGCATAATTCTCCTCCTTCCTCATTTTCTCCCCAAGACTTTCTCCCACATAATATGAGCATTTGGGGGCCAGCTTTTGACAGCTCTGTCTTTGACTGCTGTGAAAAGTAGAGCGAGGTGCCTCTTTCAGTTCGACACCACCAGGGAGGCTGGGCAGCCGAGTGTCCTGGGGTCCTGCAGGTTCTTTGTCTCTTCAGCTGATCCAGGGGAGGGAACGCTCTGCCCCACTTACGTGAAGGCCACGGCTCTGGCTCACCACCTGTCTAGGAAGGCTTCAGAGAGGCTTTGAAGACCAGTCCAAGACCTCCCACCCCACAGGCCACTACACCATCAGACCCAGGCTCCCCTCCATGACAACTCAGTGCTTTCAACATCTGGACCCGGCCTGTCCATGTGTTTCTTTCATTTTATATGACTGGGAGGTGTGGCTTTTTTGTCTCATCAGCTACTGCAATTTTAAGAAAAAGCTGGACTGATGGAAGGAGCCTAGCTATCCAACAGGAAGTGACTAGATTTTAAACCTGGTGTGACAACCTATAGGATCAAAGGTTATCACATTAAGAATCATGTTTTGGGGCTAGAGTGATAGTACAGTGGGTAGGGCATTTGCCTTGCTCTTGGCCTACCTGGGTTTAATCTCCTGTGTCCCATATGGTCCCCTGAGCACCACCAGGAGTAATTCTTAAGTGCAGAGTCAGAAGTAACCCCTGAGCATCCCCAGATGTGGCCTGAAAAGCCAAAAAATCATGTTTTGTGGGCCAGAGAGATATAAAGTGGGTATATATAAAGGCAAGACAAAGCTACATATGATATTTTGTAATGGTGGAATAATGAATACTCAGAGGTGATGGAAACAAAGAACACGAGGACTGGTATTCTGCAAGAAACACGCCACTTGAGGGGATTGGGGATAGGACAGGGAGGGCAACGTCTATTGGGAAGCCAGTGATCAACCGGGAGGAGGAGGGAGGTACTGAAAGGTGATTAAAGTGTTAGGTATAGGGGCCAGGGTGATAGTCCAGCCGGTAGGGCTTTTGCCTTGCACGGCCGGGCTGTGCCGGCCCGGGTTCAATCCCTGGCATCCCATGTGGTCCCCCGAGCACCGCCAGGAGTAATTCCTGAGTGCAGAGCCAGGAGTAACTCCTGAGCATTGCCGGGTGTGACCCAAAAAAGCAAATTAAATAAATAAATAAATAAAATAAAGTGCTAGGTATAAAACCCTATCAGCAACAGGACTGCAAACCACAGTGAAAACACTCAGATTACAAAAGAAATAAAAATAAAAAAGCTCCTCTCATAGAAGAGACTGGTGGGCGCAAGGCAAATGGAGTTTGGGGGGGTGGGGCCTGGGGCGGGGCAGCATTGTTGGAGGGAATGAACACTGGTGAAGGGATCGGCGTTGAGACATTTACATGTTGGGGTCAGAGAGAGAGTACAGTGAGTAAGGTTCTTGCCTTGCACTGGATCTACCGAGTTCAATCCCCGGCACCCCATAAGGTCCCCCGAGCATCCCCAGTTGTGATCCCTGAGTGCAGAGCCAGGAATAACCCCTGAACATCAACAGATGTGGCCCAAAAATATTTTTTTAAAAAAATGAGAAAAGGGCTGAGTGATAATATAGCAATTAGAGCTGCTTGTCTTGCAAGCGACTGACATGAGCTCAATCCCTGGCATCCCATATGGTCCCCAAGCCCTGCCAGGAGTAATTCCTGAGTGCAGAGCCAGGAGTAACCCTTGAACATTGCTGGGTGTGACCCAAAAAAGCAAAATCCCAGCATTGTGTATGGTCCTGCCCCGCCTTGCGTGAACACAGAGCCAGGAGTAAGCCCTGAGTACCCCCGGTTTGGCTCCAATACAGCCTTTCCCTCTGAAAATCATGGTTTGGAAGGACTTAGAAGTGGAAAATACTCGTGATAACGCCATGAGCTTCCCAAAGATGCAAAAGTGCACAGGGAAGGAGAAAAAAAAAATAAAAACCAGCTTTGACAAAAAAAAAAACCACACCAAAGTTAACAGCTCATATTCTGGCTTGTGGATCACAGATGATTTTACTGTTTTTTTCTTAATCTGCACAATAGGCATTTTAATCTTCAGAATGGGAAACCAATGCACATTATTACAACTAAACGAGCACAACTGGACAGGTCCTTCTCCAGCTGCCTCCTCCAATGGCACGGGAGAGGAGGCACCTCCCTCCAAAGGTCCAGCCCTATCCTGTGTTCAGGGCTGGGACTGTGCCAGGACAGAGAGCAGGCTTGTACTTGCCTGAGCTGGCCGTCAACTAGCGCGTGCAGGTGACGGGCCCCGTCCAACTCTCCTTTACCCTGAACAGCATCTGATGCCTGCGCCACCAGCTCCCTGGAGCCCGTGTCCTTCAGAGTGCATGAGGAGAGCACCCCAGGGCCCAGTGCATCCCTTCACACCTCTCATGCTTGCAGCCTGACCTTCAGGGAGCTGGCACAAACACCAACCTCCTGGGACTCAGAACACCTAGGTTCCAGCACAGGTCCTATTAGCCCTGGAAGTCTCACCTCCACATTAACTCATGCTTGAGATGAGTGGCAGTCCCTTCTGCTGTGTGGAGTTTATTTATTTTTTAGTTACTGGGGGTGGGCGGTTGGGGGGGTATACATTATGGTACTCAGAGGCAATTACTAACTAGGTGCTCAGGAGTGACTTCTGGCGGTGCTCATGGTATCACATATGGTGCCAGGGATCAAACCAGGAGTGGCTGCAGATAAGGCAAGTGCCTTTACTATCTCTCCAGCTCCAACTCTATTTCATTCATTCATTCATCCATTCATGTATTTATTTGTTTGTTTTTGTCTTTTTGGCTCACCTCCGACATGCTCAGGGGTGACGCCTGGCTCTGCATTCGGAAATTACTCTTGAAGGTGCTCAGGGGACCATATGGGATACCAGGGATTGAACCTGGGCTGAGTGCAAGACAAATGCCCTCCCTGCTGTACTGTCAGTCTGGCCCCTATTTTATTTTTTTTATTTTTATTTTATTTTTTTTTTTGCTTTTGGGGTCACACCGCGATGCTCAGGGGTTACCCTGGCGACTCAGGAATTACTCCTGGCGGTGCTCGGGGACCATATGGGATACCGGGTCGAACCCTGGCAGGCCAGCCGGCGCAAACACCCTACCCGCTGGGCTATCCCCGGCCCTGGCCCCTATTTTAATTTTTAACAGTGTTGGAAATTGAACCCAGGGCTGTACACATGCATGGCAAATGCTCTGTCCACAGAAAGTTACATTCAGAATCTGGGCACCTTTAGTGGCAAAGGGATTTTGGAGCAGTTTCTGAGGACAAGTGACTGGGTGGTCTGGGTGCCCTGGTCATGCCTCAGGGTTGAGCTCTGGAACCAGCACCCCAGGCTTCGTGCTCCAGCTGCAGCACTTAGGGCAAGTTTCTTCCCTTCTCTCGCCTCCGTTTCCCAAGTGAAGGACAGATGTCACCTGTTCCTCCCTATTTGCATCACTGTGAGGATAAAACACGTTGCCGATGTTGGAAAGCCCGAAGGCATCTCATCTCTGAGTGTCCCAGAGGAACAAGCATGCTTACCTCTCCTCTTCCCAGCACACCCCATGGCAACAGAAAGTGGGGTCTGCCTGGGCCCTCCAGATGCTCTAGAGATAAGCATCAAACAAGGACCACCAGTTAAAGCCCTGTCTCAGTTCCCCCCGAGTGGGGCAAACCCAAAAAGAGATTCAGTCACCTAGACGGGATCCTTTCATACACACATTTGCCCTTGACCTTGAAAGAGGGTAGGAGAAAGAAAGATGAGGCCCCGAAGGGTCAGAGATGCCCTCCCTGAGCACTGGACGATGAAGCAGGCTTCTTCAGAAAGTGCAAAATCCCAATGGAGTGAGGGCGTCCACGGATGGTGGCCCTGATCAGGCATATATTAGGGGAAAACCTTCCTAGGCCACTCCTGGAAATAATTCCCCAAACAAGTACAATGTTAGCACTCAAGGACGCAGAGACCGCTAGGGCCACACCTGATGGTGCTCAGGGACCCCTGAAGTGAGAGGGCTTGAACTGGGGTCCAATACAAGCAGCGCACCTGCCCAATCAGAGCAAGTGCCCCTGACCTCTGTCCTGCGCGCAGCCCCCGGCACATGGCATACCGCCTGAGCATTTGCAGTCCAGCAGGGCACTCCTGCTCAGCAGAGGACACAGGGAGCCTGGGAGGGACTGGAGTCCAGGGCCAGTCACACACAGGCCCTCTGTCCCTCCTACCCCAACTGGAAGCTTCCCCTGTTAGGTCTGAGGGGACACCGACTGCAGAGTGGGGGAGAGGCCGAGGAACGCTTCCAGCTCCAGGTGTGGGAGAAGCCCAGCAGTTGGGCAGCCACATGGGCAAAGAGCAGAAAGTCGGTCAGTGTGATGGAGTGTGAAGTCAGTGGGCATGAAGGAGGGTGCAGTCCCCTTCCAGGATGGCAGCCCCTGGGAGTGGTGGTAGGGTCCCGCGGGGCTGCAGGGAGGGAAGAGACTGGACTCTCTGCGTGGCCCATCCTGGTGCCAACACTAGGGGGTCCATCCTGGGCAGGATGCAGGTGTGGTGGGAGAGGGCGGGCAGGAATGTGAGCAGGAGCCCACAGCCAGCAACTCTGGAGGGCAGGGCCACGTTGGATTCTTCTGGGGTTGGGGGCTCTCCCCAGGGGGTGCTTAGCAATGAGTTGGTGGGGGCAGGCAGCCTTGCAGTGCAGGCCTGATGGCTCAGTGCATGAGCCCAGTAATGTGGGGTTGCTGCTCAGTTTGGGTGGTGATGGGGTGCCCAGGTTGCCCAGGAGGGACTCAAGGGACCCTCAGGCCATCCCCTGTGGTACTTAGCGTACCATGTCATGCCGGGGATCAAACTTAGGGCCCAGAGCAAGCCAGACCTGCACTCCACACCCTTGAGCTCTCTCCCCAGGCTCCCACATTTGCAGTTGACTGTTCTTGCAGCCCAGGCAAGCCCCCAGAAGGACGGACATATCCAGTGAACACAGAGCTGAAGAGTTCCACTCTGGACAATATGGGTGACCTCCAGAAGTGAAGCTTCTGTTCCCTGCGCGCCTGAGGCCCATGGCATTTGCTGGGACCCACTCTGCAGGGAACTGGGGGAGGCCAGAGATACAGCTCCTTCTCTTAGAAAGTTTGGAGGCTAAAGAAGAAACAAGTCAGCAGAAGAATAGAGTCACACGCCGCTGAGCACAAAAAGGAGTAGGGCCCAGAGGGAGGTCTCAGTGATTGAGGAAGTGAGTCAGTTTAAAGGCGGATAACAGGTGCCGGAGTGATAGTACAGCAGGAAGAGCATTTTCCTTGCATGCAGCCAACCCAGGTTCAATCCCCAGCACCCCAATGGTCCCCTGAGCACTGCTAGGAGTAATTCTCGAGTGCAGAGCCAGGAGTAACCTCCAAGCATCCCCGGGTGTGACCCAGAAAAGCCAAAAATAAATAAATAAAGGTGGATAATAGGACCACGATGTGACTTTGGGGATTCCCGTGTTGCTTCCTATACACACACACACACACACACACACACACACACACATGCATGCATGCATGAACTAACATATTTCATTAAAACAATTGATGCATATACACATTTTAAAACGTATCTCACAACCTCATGATACTGAAAGAAATTCTTGATATCCTATATTAAAATACTTTGTTTGACCTAAAATTCTGATTTGGAAAGAAGAGGAGCCATTTCCATGGAGCCCTAGAAGTATTGTGGAGCTGAGCCTGCTGTGTCCCCAGGAGAGCCCGTCCGGGATGAGAGAATGTTCTAGACTGACCAGGGAAGGCATCTCAGGTCAGAGGAGCTAAACAGCTGCATTCCCAGGTCACTGGAGCTGCGTCTCGGGATCTTTGTGAGGGAACTTGAACCGGACCAGGGGATCTGAAATAGAGGTGGTTCAGAAGTGCTTGGTTCAGGATGGTCGGAGAGAAGGGACAGATTCCCGGACCTGATTCCAAACACTGCCAGGATGCAACGGGCATCTTGTCACCTCATCCACACACACCCGTAGTTTGGCTAGATTGGTGGGGCTGAGAGCAAGAAAAGAAGAGAGAACCCCAGTGACTCCAGCATTCTCCTCTGCGGTGATCTGGGCATATCCAGGGAGCACAGACTCGGGCTCTGTGCGGAAGAATCCTTCTCCTGGAAATTCTGAGCAGGGCCTGGACAGAGCTGTTGGGTGCTTGCATGGATGAGCAGTGGGCTAAAGCAAATGACCAACTTCAGTGCCAAGTGACCACCTCTGTGCCGTGTGACCTGGTCATAAAAAAGCTTCACCCCAGTCTCTGCTCACACAGGTGGAGGGATGATAATGAGGACAGGCACAGAGCAGGGGGAGGGCTACAGGAGGGCCTTTGTCCCCAAATATTGACAGCGTGTCCCCAGGATGATTGAAGGCAGACAATCAAGGGGCTGCTTCTATTCTCAGGCTTCTGAATAGTGATTGGTGCTGGCTGGCTGCCAGCAGGGCCAGATTCTGCTCTCAGGGATCTGGTTTCCTGCCACTGGCTGGAGGCTGTAGGAAGCAGAGGTTCCCCGGGAACAACGTCTCTGCTCAGGGCCTGGACAGAAACCAGCGCGGGGCCGGGCGTGCTCAGCGGTAGGGCGTTTGCCTTGCCGGCGGCCCATGCCGCCAGGGTTCGATCCCGGCATCCCATTGGTCCCCGGCCGCCAGGGTAATCCTGAGTGCAGAGCAGGACCTGAGCCGCGGGTGACCCAAAAAGCAAAAAAAAAAAAAGCGTGGCAGGAAGACGGTCCATCTTCTGGTGCTTGACATGGAGCCCACAGAGTGCGCCCACTTTTCAAATAGTTTAGGGAAGAGAAGCAACTCCCTGAGGCACAGTGTGAGTGAGTGGACAGTCCAGGCTTGAACTCAAGTTGGTCTGGTTCCAAGACCCGGGCCAGCCCTGAGCTTAGGTAGGGAGAAGAGCTGGGAACCCCTGGGCTGGGGACTCCTACTGGGCTCCAACCAAAGTCCAACAGCTCTGCTGGAGAGGCACCAGAAGGGCAGAATTCAGGGGTTGAAACTGTGCACCCAGAGACAGAGTGACCCCCCCAAGGCTTCTAGTCTGGCCCTCACCCATCGACACAGCCTGTGCTTCCATGGCAGCCGGGGTACGGAAGCACAGAGAAGCAGACGCTTGCCTCCACCCACCCCAGGGTCCCTCTGGGGCAGGAGAGCTCTGCCCCTGCCAGGTGAACCTTGTGGAACACTCTGCTTCCCTGGACACATGGCAGCATCTCTGGCCTGTGCCTACTAGGACCCCTGCCCTGACCTGCAGGCATTGCCAGCTGTCGCCCAGGGCAGGTTCTCCAGTGGCTTTGAGCCCGTGGCTGAGGCCATTCATCTCCATGTTGGGTTTGAGAGTCAGACACTAGCACAAGTGTCCAGCGGGCATCCCAGGAAACTGGACTCCTGGCTGGGCTCACAGCCAAGGTCATGCAGTAAGTTTCTGGTGGGGCTGGATTCCAGCCTGCACGCCCGGCGCCCGCCCCAGTGCTCCCTCGTGACGTCTCCTGGCTTCTCTCCACAGACACCGCTTCCCCCGTCAGCTTCCTTGGTTCAAGCAGTCCAGCGCTCTTGAGGCTGATCTCCAGTCCTGGTCTTAGAGAGGGCACCCAGTAAGCTTCCCTGCAGGTTAAGAAAGCACATCTGTGCTGTTCCCCTGGGGCCCAGTGCTTGGAACACTAGCTGGGTGGCCCCTTCAGCACAAGCTCACACAAAGAGCCTCCATTCCGCCAAGTGCTTCCAGGTGCCAGGGCCTTGGGGGCGGAGACAGCAGCAGCAGCAGAGGCAACAGCAGCTTCCAAGGCCGCGTGGGCTGAGCGCGGCTCCTGGCTGCAGGCTGGCTCCCCCCTGGCTCCCCGCCTCCCCAGCCGCACCATCTAGACATGAGTTTCCTGACCCTGAAGGCAGCACGGTCACCCCTGATCAGTTCCTCGCAGTGTGGTGTAGACAGCACATGAGGGTACAGGAAAACAGATTTTTAAGCAGAAAAAAAATGGATGACAAGAAGTTCCTAAGTTTTCCAAAAGGCGTGGGGAGTCGGAGGAGGAAGGAGAGAGGGAGCTTGTCAATAATTCTTTTCTTTCTCTAAAAATTAGTATTATTTAAATTGTCACCCACACATTTAACAAATATTTATCAAGCCCTGACTAGATGCCAAGCACTCCGCTGTGACTCCATGGAAGGGAGAAAGACAATAAACAAAGAAGCAAGTTTGGTATAGACAGTGTGTCGGGTATAGACAGAGTGTCGGGTATAGACAGTGTGTCGGGGATAGACAGCGTGTCGGGTATAGACAGTGTGTCGGGTATAGACAGAGTGTCGGGTATAGACAGCGTGTCGGGTATAGACAGCATGTCGAGTATAGACAGACAGCGTGTAGGGTATAGACAGTTTTGTCGGGTATAGACAGCATGTCTGGTATAGACAGCCTGTCGGGTATAGACAGAGTGTTGGGTATAGACAGCGTGTCAGGTATAGACAGAGTGTCGGGTATAGACAGTGTGTCGGGTATAGACAATGGGTTGGGTCTAGACAGCATGTCAGGTATAGACAGAGTGTTGAGTACGGACAGTTTGTTGGGTATAGACAGTGGGTTGGATACAGACAGCATGTCGGGTGTAGACAGTGGGTTGGGTACAAACAGCAGCATGTCGGGTATAGACAGTGTGTCCTGGGGAAATTTTAAACAGTGCCATGCAGAGACCAGGCGGGGTGGAAATCTGGCAGAAGCACCTCCCTGGAAGGTGACATTTGAGTCAAATGGCGGAAGGTGGCAAGAGACCGGCATGTGTCCATGTTGTGACGTCACCATCACTGGCGACTCGAGCAGAGGCGGCCACAGGAGTACTAGGAGGGAACCAGGGGGTTGTCCAGGGCGGAGGAAGGGCAGGTGCTGGGGTACCCCCACCTTCTTGGGGGTCAAAGAGCTGGTGCTGGGTTCTGGAGGGAGAGCCCGGAAGACCCCTGCCGCTTGGGCGAGGCTGACTTGCTGAGATGCCTTATCCACCTTCCTCGGCCTGAGTTGTCAATCTACTCTAGAAACCAGTAAGAAAGTTCCTCCTGCTTTGCAGGTCCTTCAAGAGATTTGCCCTGAAAGAGAGAGGGCGGGGGCTCAATCGTGTCCTTGACAGAGCCGGAACTGAACTCCAGTCTGTGCTCAGGCCCTGATAAATTTCTGCTTAGGGACCACCCCAAAGCCAGACCCTCCCCTCCACACCAAGTCCATATCGAAATAAGCAAAATAACGTTGGCATCACCGGAAGAGCAGCTGTTGAAACGCATCCTTCTCTCACGTGCTAGCCACCACTCTACTTAGAGGAGCCTGGCAGCATAGTAAAAATAGTGAAAGTGCGATGCAGAAAGGCCTTGCTCGGATCAGGAGACCTGCGCTGGCCACTTGGCTGCATCCCGGCTTCTCCGTTGCCTTTCCCGAGGTGAGCAAAGAGGAGGCCAGCAGAGAAAGGAAAGCTGGAATCCCCGAATCCAACCTCTGCCTCTGCCAAGCTGCAGTAGAGGTCAAGTGCCCCTAGGTGGCGCCGCGTTCCTAGCCAGAACACCCAGCTGGCAAAGGGAGTGGGAAGATTTGGGGGGGAGGCCGAGGGGCAAAGATGATGCTGGGAACACTAAAGTGGGGTCCGGGGTGGGATTCTACAGCCAGCCATACGCGCTGGCTCTCCAGCGAGGGCTCTGGGAGACTGGGCGCGCAGAGCAGCCCGGCCGCTCTAGATGGCCCTTTGATCCCCGAGCAGCAGCCTGGGGGGTCCCTGGG
>JAJIBD010014669.1:0-29142 GCA_021461705.1 Cryptotis parvus | reverse complement strand
CTTGCACACAACCAACCGAGTTCAATCCCCAAGCAATGCCAGGAGTAATTCCTGAATGCAGTGAGGAGTAATCCCTGATCATTGCCTGGTATGACCCAAAAATGCAAAGAAAAAGAAAAGAAAGAAAGAAAGAAAGAAAGAAAGAAAGAAAGAAAGAAAGAAAAGAAAGAAAGAAAGAAAGAAAGAAAGAAAGAAAAGAAAGAAAGAAAGAAAGAAAGAAAGAAAAGAAAGAAAGAAAGAAAAGAAAGAAAGAAAGAAAGAAAGAAAGAAAGAAAGAAAGAAAGAAAGAAAGAAAGAAAGAAAGAAAGAAAGGAAAGAAAGAGAAAGAAAGAAAGAAAGAAAGAAAGAAAGAAAGAAAGAAAGAAAGAAAAAAGAAAGAAAGAAAGAAAGAAAAGAAAGAAAGAAAGAAAGAAAGAAAGAAAGAAAGAAAGAAAGAAAGAAAGAAAGAAAGAAAGAGAAAGAGAAAGAAAGGAAAAAAATACCAAATGGAAGAAGAAACAGTCTCCGCATATGAGGGAAGAAACTGAGAAGAATAGGATGCAGAAGAGAGGAAACCAAAGGGGAAATGCTTTTTTTTTTAATATTTTATTATACCACTGTGAGATACACAATTACAAAGATGTTCATATTTGTGTTTCGGTCATACAGTGTTCCAGCACCCATTCCTCCACCATTGCCCATTTCCCCACCACCAATGTCCCTGATTCCCCCCCCTCCTCCCCTAGCCTGCCTCTATGGCAGGTTTTTATTTCTTTTGTCTTCAAAAGGGAAATGCTTTAAAATGTAGTCTGCTGTTTAAAAACACAAAACTTTAGGAGAGTTTTCCATTTCTGTGCCTCCCTAACCTTTAATAAAATCCCCCCATTATAATATCACACTAACTAGGAAGAAGAGGGAGTTGGGGTAGAAAAGAGTTCTCTTTGAATTTTTGTAACAGGCATATATTCATGAATTCTTTATTGCCCTTTTGTTTGTTGGTTTGTTTGTTTTGGGCAACAGTCAGAGTTTACTCCTGGCTCTGCATTCATGGATCACTCCTGGTGGTGCTCAGGAGCCCATATGTGATACTGAGAATCATACCCGAGTCAGCAGCATGCAAGGAAAGTGTTCTACCCACTATACTATCCTCCAGCCCTCTGCATGAATTCCTAGGTGGATACATTTGACTCTCAACTGCATTCCATAAAAAATAGTTTGTCAGGACCAGAGAGATAGCACAGCAGGTAGGACATTTGCCTTGCACCCAGCTTACCTGGGTTTGATCCCATCATCCCATTTGGTCCCCGAGGCACCTCCAGGAATAAATCCTGAGTGCAGAGCCAGGAGTAACTATATTGAGCATCTCCGGTGTGACCCAAAAAAGAAAAAAAAAAATTGGTCTCCTGGGGATGTGACTTAGTGCTATAATGAGGGCCCAGACGTGAACCTGGGTACCAGGTGTTCCAAAGAGAGGTCAGGTGAAGGCCCTGGACCTCCGGCACTGCCATGTGTGACCCCCCCAGCACCACCACCACTACAACAAAAAATCTGGTCAAATCTTTTAAATATGTGTTAAGATGTCTACCTCTGTGTGCTTTATAACAGTGAATACTAAGAACCCATTGGCATAGTACCTCTGAGGGGATGACCTACATAAATTCTTGTGTCCCCAGCTAAAGCAGCTCTATTTAGTCGTAAAAAACAGGGGCACAGATTTCACTTAATATTCTGCTACCTATCTACAGAATATTATAAAGTGTAGCAGGGGGTGGTGATGAGAGGCAGAGAGGGGGACCGGGGGCAGGGAGGGGGGACAGGAGGCAGGAAGGAGGGTGGACTCAGTCCTCCAGATAATAGCATGTGAAATAGGGGATGATGTTTTTGGTGTGGGGAGACTCCCAAGCAGAGTTCAGAACATTCCAGGGGTCACTCCCAATGATACACAGTCAACTGGACCAGACAGTTCCATGCTGGGCCCAAGATATAGTACCACTCAGTCTAAGAGTCTGGGGAGCCACCAGGTCTACCCCAGCAGTATTCAGACCACTGGGGCCACATCTATGCCATGCTGGTGATCAACCTCAGACCCCTGTGTACAGGCACCTGACCACTAAGCTATCTCCCTTCTATACACTGGGAAAGCCAGAAGAGGAGTAACTGGTGAGTAATTGGTCAATCATGGGGAGATCATCTTCCTCCAACCCAACCCTTCAACTGTCCTACTTATAGAGCATACATTTAGCTACACTGTGATTACTTTTTGCTTTTTTGGTTTGGTTTGGTTTGGTTTGGTTTGGTTTGGTTTGGTTTGGTTTGGTTTGGTTTGGTTTGGTTTGGTTTGGTTTGGTTTGGTTTGGTTTGGTTTGGTTTGGTTTGGTTTGGTTTGGTTTGGTTTGGTTTGGTTTGGTTTGGTTTGGTTTGGTTTGGTTTGGTTTGGTTTGGTTTGGTTTGGTTTAAGCACTACCATACCAGGCAGTGCCTAGGGATTATTCCTGTGCTCAGGGATCACTCCTAGCAGGTCTTGGGGGATCATATGCAGTGCTGAGGAATGAACAAGGCACCTTAAACCCTATACTATCTCTCCACCCCACACTGTAAAACATCTTTACTAAAAAAAATAGTTATTTCTCTTTTCTACAGGGAAAATTGTATTTCTTCCCACCAACTAACCAGATGGGCAGCCTGCTTTAGTGTTTGCATGGGAAGAGGGTCCATAGAGAAGCTCTACCAGAGCCCATTTTTAGGCCAGAAAGAAATGCCTTTTTTCTATTGAAATTCCGCATGCCTAGAGAGGTCCCATGATCTAAAACATTTAAAGATTTGCAAAGTAAACAAAAAAGAAAATAAATTCATAGCACCATAAAAGTATCCCCATTGCAACTGCATTTTCCTTTGATATAACAATTAATCACGTGTGAAATGCAGAAGTGAAAAAACATTAAGATTTTTCAAAGTAATTTATAAAGAAAACCACATCTTGGAAGTACGTAATACTAAGTCACTACATTGCAGATAGCTAGTCTTAAGTCAGGGAAGTTACAGCTGGGCTGTCCTGACCAGGGAGAAGGCCCCAGGAGGGACAGAAAACTTGAGAAAACAGGCTTCTTAGCTCTTGCCCAAACCAACTCCTCTACCATGATCAAGAAGAGCATCAACAGCCATGCCAGAGAGATAGTATGGTAGATAAGGCATTTGCCTTGCATGCAGCCTAACAAACTTCAATCCTGGGCACCATAGATGTTCCACCAAACACTGCCAGAAGTGATCCTTGGGTACGGAGCTGGGAATATGCCTTAAGCACAGCTAAATATGGCCCAAAAGCTAAAATACAAAACAATCAATGTTACTGCTTTGCTGAAGTGTGGTTTGCAATCAAGACAGGAAATTCTCCCACCCACTCCACCCCACATTCACCCCATAAAAAAACAGAGAGGAAGACGGAAAGAAAGTTCTGGAGTTTTCTCCCTCTCTATTCCCAGGACCATCGTCATCTGTACCTGAATTCCTGGTTCCATGAAAGAACAGATGCCTAAAAAAACTCTTAAATACAGAGGGAGAAACGGGGGGGAATGTGGGGAACAGGGGATAAAAAGAGAGGGAAGGTGAAGGATATTTTTCCTTTCCGTATTCATGGCTGAACCTGTGGCAAGGGCAGAAATTGGTTTCACAAACACGGCAGATCTCAGAAACAAAATCGTCATCTGCTCATATGTTCCACCGATTTGATGTGGTTATAAAAGCAGAATAGCCTCCGGATAAAAACCTGGTTTCTGAGATCATGGGCCCTATTACAATAAAATTTTCCCGTAGCAACTTAGACCCAGGTATATGGAAAACACTTCACTTGCACAGCTTTTCCCCAGTGTATTAAAATTTTTATTTCATCCACAAGAAAGCCGGTTTTCTCCCAGAAAGAGATATGAGAGGTTTAATAAGGGAGGGGCACTGCAGCGTTCTCTTACTCATTTTTGGAGGCCCACTTCCTCTTGCACCAGAGACTCCTGTAGACATAGTAACCCTCTGTGGGTTCCTCAGGAGTCACCCCAAAACTGAGCTCAGGGACTGTCTTGGCACATGGCTGAGCCCAGGCCCCAAGCAGCTCCAACACAGTCCCTGCTCCTCCCACACAGCCTGAAGCCAAGAGCTCTAAAAGTACAGAGGAATGGTCTTGAGAAATCTCTGGGTCTTCTTTCTGACTCGGGGGACTCAGGACTTCTTCTCTAGCCAAACTTGCCCTTCAGAAATGACCTAATGTCAGCCATTCACCCTTTAATGGGATTTCAAATATCTCCTCCTCAAAAAAAGCATTTTGATTTGAGCACTTCTCATTGTAAGAATGTTTTGTTTTGCTTTTGTTTCTTCAAGCAATCTCAGACTGAGTTGTTTAGACCCTTGGGAATACATAAAGGAAGACTTTTCCTAACCTCTTGAAATCTCACAATGCCTCACAGTGGCTACCTGAAACAAACATGGTCCCCAAAGCCTAAAGACCCCAGGGGTCAGAGAGTAGTACAGTGAGTAGGGTGTTTGCTTGCATGCAGTTGAGCTGAGTTCAATCCCCAGACTACATGACTATCTCATGTAGTTCCCAGAGCACTACCAAGAGTGATTCCTGAGTGCAGAGCCAGGAGTAAGCCCAGAACACCATAGAGTATGGCCCCAAAATCAAACAAGAAAGAACAAAGACCCCAGGACTAGAGTTTCCCCTCTTGAAAAACTGGCTCATAGGCCTAGGTGTGAGAACTCCATCCTCAAGCCATCTCTTTTTTTATTTTTCAGAGAAAAAAAGTGTTTCCTTTTTTCCATATTTTTATTAAAGTACTGTGATTTAATATTTAAATCCGAATTTAAATCGGTTCAGAGCCTCGCAACAAGCCAGATGACCCTCCACTCCATGAGGGCCTCCATTTTCCACATCCGGACTTCTCTCGTCAGACCTCCACCCAGCAAACCAGCCTATCAGCACCCAGCTCGTGGCGGCCACTTGCGGCCGCGCAGTTCATCAATAAATGCTGGACTTAGAGATGCCTACAAGAGTATGCTACCTGTACGGCAGAGCCTGGCAAGCTACCCGTGTTGTATTTCATATATATGCCAAATACCAGTAACAATTATAGACCTCATTCGGAATGGATTGAGGCTCTTTATGTTCCTGGAGCAAGCAGATGCCTTGGGCTCTACTAGCATGAGACAGGACATATGGAGATGTTACTGGAGCCCGCTCGAGCAAATCTATGATGAAAGGAAGACAGTGATACTGTGATTTACCAAGTTATTCATAGTTGAATTTCAGACACATAATATTGCAGCACCAATCCCACCATCAGTGTCAACTTCCCTCCACCAGTGTCCCAGGTTCCCTCCCATATCCCCAGCCTCCAGTCTGCCCTCTGGATGGGCACCTTGGTGACTTCCCACACAGACCCTTCTCTGTCCTCTCATATTACCAGCAGGAACAGGTCCCATTTCAAGGAAATGGTGTCACTAGCTAGAGAATAGAGATGAAGCAGTACAATCACCTGTAACTTCCAAAGATGAGTGGCATATTTACAATTATTTTAATTACTCTTGAAAGGACAAAGATCAGGAACAGATGTCAGGCATATGAATTAAAATTAATGATCATTTGTTAATGGAGTGAAAAACCATTCATCATGTTATTAGAACTAATTCTTAAGGCCATATGGAACCTTTTACAATGGGGCAAATCTTTATTCTCTTTAGACTTAATATTAAGACTCTGATTAATAAAATGCCAGAACCAGGGCTGCCTCAGCAAAGTTTCCTCTTCTTAAATGTTAGCAGTTACCATTTTGTATGACAAACTGGATGTGCTGTATAAAGTAATTATACAAACAGTGGTCAGAGGAGTATGTCCAGTATATACCTTTCTCCTTTCCTCCCTCCCTCCTTCTTCTTACATTTTTTATTTTGGTTTGACCATACCTGAGACTTCTTTTTTATTATTTTGGACTCTCTGTTCAGAGTTTGCCCCAGGAACCATGCAGCACTAGGGGCTAAATCTCCCCCCCCCATTATGGGAGTTTATTTGGAAATTTTAGCAGGGGAGAGTAGCTACTCATATATCCTCAACTGAAGACTGATACATCTCTATCCAGAAAAGCCCACCCTCTTCAACTGAGCACACAGTTTTGGGAAGGATGCAGCTGGAGCATTGTGGGAGGAAGGGGGCACCTACATAGTCATTCAGATCAGCCGAATCAACTCTGGTGATCAACGGGGTGACAGATGTTACAAACAAATTACCCTCACATCTTTCTCCATTCTGGGGAAGGAGCGAACAAACCATCAGTGCTAAAAGATCACTTCTGGTGGTACCATATGGGATGCTGAGGATAAAACCTTGGGCAGCCACATGCAAGGCAAATGCTTTACCTGCTACACTATTTCTCCAATCCAATTTCTTTCCATTTTGATGGGGTTGGGTTTATTTTTTCTCATTAGGTTTTACAAGTGCATTGGACTTGCACATCATTGATGTCTTGGATATCAGCCCTTTGTCAGATCAGTGGTAGCAAAGGTTCCCTCCAAGTCTATGGGATGTCTTTTTTATTCCAGTCACTGTTTATTTTTCAACTTCTTGATTTTATGCAATTCCATTTGTTTATCTTTACTTCCATTTGCTTAGCCTATGGCACTGAATTTGCAGATGGCATGATTCTATACTGAGAAAATCCTAAAGACACTACCAAAAACACTTAGGAACAAAAACTTATGCAGGACTGTGGCAGACAAGTTAAAGCAACAGGCAGAAATAGGTCAAAGGCATTTCTAATGTAAACAATAAAACAGAAGAGAAAAAATTTAAATCTCATTCACATGATGCCTCAAAATAATCAAGTACCAGTAAATCAGCCTAACAAAAGAGATGAAAGACTATGTAAAGAGTAATATAAATCACAACTAAAAGACATTAAAAAACAAAGAAACTCATACCTTACTTATAAATTAGTCAAATCAATGTTATCAAAAGGACAATCGTACTCAAAACACTATCAATATTCAAGGCAATCCCTATAAAAATACCCATGACATTTTTTAAAGACATAGATCAAATGTTGCTGAAATTTATCTGGAGCAACACTGTATCTAGAGACACCTTCAATGGCATTGGCCAAACAAATTTCCAAAGACAGCCAAATGGAACTACTTATCACTAACTGTTGCAGGACTCCTTTAAGGGCCGCTGCATTAGCACACTAAAGGGCCTAGGTGAGGTGCAGGGAGGGATTATCTAAGGACATTTAACACTCCCTGCTTTCCATTACAATGGGAGGAAGGTCTGAGTTGCATGGGTATAAACTAGCCGGTTCCCGCTCTCCCGGTCTTCTTCCCTGTGGGATCTCGCCTTGTGAGCGTTTATTCCCCTTGGAAGTTTTTACACGTGGTGGTTGCCATCTTGGCCTACACGTGGCTGGGGTTCTAGCCTGGAATCCTAAGCATCGGGTTTTCCTTTTGCTGATTTGTATGCCTGAACCTGTGATAAGTAAAGCCTTTAAAACTGCATCGGATTCCTGAGTGTTCATCCATTCCTCGCCGGCTTCGGAGGTAGAAGGGAACTTCGCTTCCGGCACTGTCGGGGACCCGGCGGAGCGCCCGACAACTAACTTATCACTTATCTTCCTGTTGTTCATCGATTTGCTCAAGTGGGCACCAGTAACATCTCCATTTGTCCCTGTCGAGTACAAGTATAGCCCAATGGCATCTGCTCGCCATTGGGCTACACTTGGAACTACATCAAATGGAACTATATCAAATAAAGCTTCTGCGCAGGGTATTAAGAGGGAGAGCAGGAGTTGCATTTGAGTGCAATCATTCTGGCTACACGATAGACTCGAAATGAAAAGGAGCAGGGACAGTGAATGATTTGTGGACACCAGTGAGTGGCCACCCCTGCAGCAGTTTTTTCAATCCAGCCCAGGTACGCTGAACCAGAGACTCTCAGACATGGGGCAGAGCTGCTACTTGCTCTCCCTGTGCCCAGCTGTTCGAGAGGCGCCGGGGAGGCATGGCGGGTTCTAGCCCTGGCCCGCCAACCCAGCTGAGCCTCACAACAAGCCAGACCACCCTCCCCACTCCATGGGACCTGCCATTTTCCACATCCGGACTTTCCTCTCGTCACAACTCCACCCAGCAGACCAGACTATCACAGCCCGGATCATCAACAGCCACCCCTGCAGCAGTTTTTTTTTTTTCCAATCCGGCCCAGATATGCTGAACCAGAGACTCTCAGACATGGGGCAGAGCTGCTACTTGCTCTCCCTGTGCCCAGCTGCTCATGAGGCGCCGGGGAGGCATGGCGGGTTCCAGCCCTGGCCCACCACCCCAGCTGAGCCTCACAACAAGCCAGACCACCCTCCCCCACTCCATGGGGCCTGCCATTTTCTACATCCGGACTTTCCTCTCATCACAACTCCACCCAGCAGACCAGACTATCACAGCCCGGATCATCGACAGCCACCCCTGCAGCAGTTTTTTTTTCAATCCAGCCCAGGTATGCTGAACCAGAAACTCTCAGACATGGGGCAGAGCTGCTACTTGTTCTCCCTGTGCCCAGCTGCTCGTGAGGTGCCCAGGAAGCATGGCGGGTTCTAGCCCTGGCCTGCCACCCCAGCAGAGCCTCACAACAAGCCAAGACCACCCTCCCCTACTCCATGGGGCCCGCCATTTCCACATCCGGACTTCCCTCTCGTCACAACTCCACCCAGCAGACCAGACTATCACAGCCCGGCTTGCATGGCTGCTAGCAGCCGCATGGTTTATCAATAAATGCTTTATTTAGAGGTGACTACAACAGTATGCCACCTGCACGGCAAGCCTGGCAAGCTGCTCGTGTAGTATTTGATATGCCAAATACCAGTAACATTTATATTAGGTCATTCCTGTGACCTAATATAATTGTTTGAGGCTCTTTATGTTCCTGGAGCGGGCAGATGCCTTTGGGTTCTACTAGCATGAGACGGGACATATGGAGATATTACTGGTGCCCGCTCTAGCAAATAGATGATTAACAGGAAGATAGTGATAGATAGTGATAGTGAGATCTATTCTTCTAGGTATGAGATGACAGAACCAAGAAAAGAAGGAACGAAGGGTGTTGGCAGAGTACTGGTGTCAAACTGGGGTCCAGGGACAGGGAATAGAAAGCGGGGAACATTCCAAAAATCTCATTCCACCTAGGATGGGGGGCGGATTAGGTGTAGTGACAGTAGGAAAAGTATCTGTGAACAACTCCTGGGTTTCTGACTTGAAAAACTAAATGTATGGTAGTAATACCATTTACTGATATTTAAAAATAAAATGCTGGGGATGCCCAGTTAAAAGGGGAGGGTTTGGAGTGTCAAGATGATTAGTCCATGACCCTTCCCATCCCAGCAGGAACCACAGTTCTAGCAGGGAACATGGGAGAATTAGGAAGGAACCCTCGGGAACCAGAACCATAGCACAGCACAGAGGGGCACAGGCCTTAAATGTGGATGATCAGGGTCAATACTGGAACCCTGAGTCCTGCCAGGGAGTGATCCCTAAGCAAAGAGCCAGGAGTCGATCCTGAACACTACTGGGTGTGGCTCAAAAATGCAAAAAAAGGAAGAAGATAGGAAAGAAGGGAGGGAGGGAGGAACCCTCATGTGAACATCTCTGCTATGTCTGGTTCTGACCATCATTCTCTCCTCCCCAGAGATACAGGGACTAAAAAGATTTAGAAGATTATCCATCCCTTGTTTGAACAGGAAATAAGATCCAGAGAAAATGAGCATCACTGGGGTTCCAGCCCAGAGGGTATCTGAGATTCACCCTCCAGGCCAGCCAGTCACTCACAAACTTGACCCTCATCTTCTGGGTGTATGGCATGTGCTAGGCTCTACGGACATAGGTGCGGGCACCCAAGAGGGAGGACAAGTTAATGGGAAAGGCCAATAGAATGAGATGGATATAATGCAGAGAGAAGGCAGGCAGCCTTATTCACAGGAACAATGAGTATTCCCAGGAGGAAGGGTCAGGGATATGTTCCTGGGGTCACACCTAAGTGAGAACTGGAGACCTTCAGGAGGTGTTGGGGTGTTTCCAGAAGAGGCAAGAGTAGAACAAGAAAGTTTAGAGGGGAGAAGCAAGTAGGGCCTTCGTGTCTTTCTCTCAGCCCTATGTGTCTCTTCTGGACACATCCTGTGAAGAACAAGCTTTCTTAAAGTTTCACGTAAGATAGAGAAGTAATCAATAATAGTCAGAAATGGTAATGCTATGGTAGAACTGAGTATTGAAAGTAGACAAAGGGATATGCATGATAACCCCTCAGTATATGTATTACAAACCACAATGAGAGAGAGAGAGAGAGAGAAGAAAAGTACCTACACTAGAAGCCGGCAGGAGGTAGGGAAGGAAACTGGGGACATTAATGGAGGGAAATGTACACTGGTGGAGGAATGGGTATTACAACATTGTGTGACTGAAACCCAATCAAAATATATTGGTAAATTTCTACTTCACAGTGATATAATAAAATTATTTTTTAAATCCAAAAAGGGTATTTGCATCTCTGCTATCACTCCCTCCCCGAAGACACAGACCTCTCCTGGGCATGTTGTGGCAGTCATAGTGATGGGGATAACAAAGCAAATCCAAAACACCAATCGATCTCAATCTATTAGCCTCCCACCATTGTTCTAGAACATTCTTCTTGACTGAGTATGAAGAATATACAGGAAAGAAGAACAGCAAGGGAGGATGGGTTAGGAGATAAGTGTCTAGCACAGGCTAGAGCAGCTGAATCACAGAGAGGGGTGTTAGGCAGTTCAGCAGCTATGGAGTATGCCTGCCACATCAAATCATTCCACATGACGTGCTACCCTATTCAGCTGGTCTGGATGCTGGATCCCATCCCCAACCTCAACACCGCCCCTCCCCACCCCAAAAGGCATCCAGTAGAGAAGAGTCAATAATAAAGTCCAGGAAAGAGAACAGTGGAAGACAGTGCTGCTCCAACAGTAGCCAAGAGTGTGATGGGTTTTCTCTGTCTTGAGTCCTGACATCACAGACATGCGGGCAGAAGCAGGCCCAGCAGCCTCCCTTGCATTCACTTCAGGGATCTGCAGTGGGAGAATGCTATAGAGAGGTCAGATTTCACCCTCACCTGAGGGCAACCCTTCAGGAGAACACAGAGGGAAGAAGCTTGGGGTTTCCTTGGTCTCTCTATACCAGCCTGTGAATGAGATCCCAGAGCAAATGAGAAGCAGTACCCCTGGGATCCTGCCCTGAGGACAACTGAGAGCCACCCTCCGTGGCAGCTGGTCACTCACAAACCTACCCCCCATCTCCGGATGTGCCGCCTTCCCTAGGCCAGTGGGTGACACCAATGCTGAGGGGCACTGGAACCGACTTCCTGTGCAAGGGAGTACGGGGTGTTTTGTTTGTTTGTTTTATTTTATATATGTATGTGTACATACACGCATGTATACATATATGTATACATATTTGTGGTGGGGATGGGTGTGTGTGAGTGTAGTTTTGTGCCACACCTGGCTGTACTCAGGGTTTTCTCCTGACTCTGCACTCAAGGAGCACGCCTGGCAGTGCTCAGGGAAGCATATGGGTTGCAAGGCAAACACCTACCCTCGGTGCTATTTCTCCAACCCCTGTTACCTGTTAGTTCGTTCTAAAAAAATAGACTTTTTTTTTTTTTTGCTTTTTTGGGTCACACCCGGCAATGCTCAAGGGGTTTCTCCTGGCTCTGCACTCAGGAATTACTCCTGGCGGTGCTCGGGGGACCATATGGGATGCTGGGGATCAAACCCGGGCCGGCATAGGCCGGCCACATGCAAGGCAAACGCCCTACAGGCTGAACTATCGCTCTGGCCCGAGACTTCTTTTTTTTTTAATTTTTATTATATCTCCATGAAATATACAGTTACAAAAGTGTTCATATTTGGGTTTCAGTCATACAGTGTTCCAGCACCCATCCCTCTACCAGTGCCCATTTCCCTCCACTAATGTCCCATGATTTACCCCTCCCCAGCCTATGTCTATGGCAGGCAATTTTCACTTCTCTCGCTCTCTCTCCCTCTCTCTCTTTCCCCCTTCTTTTACACATGTGGTTTACAATACATACCATTAGAGGTTATCATGTATATCCTTTTTGCCTACTTTCAATGCTCAGTTCTATGCTAGTATTATCATTTACAATAATTATTAGTACATTGTTCCTTTCTCTGTATTGCCTAACCTTTGACTCCACACATTTGCAGTAGGTTCTACCCACTGACAAGACCTCCTGATCCATATTTTGTCTGGCCTTGGATATTGGTATCATGGTATTTTTTTTATATCTCGCAAATAAATGTAGTCATTCTGTATCTGTCCTTTTCCCTCTGGCTAATTTCATTCAGCATGATCCTCTCCATGTCCATCCATTTATAGGCAAATTTCATAACTTCATTTTTTTTCTAACAGCTGCATAGTATTCCATTGTGTAGATGTACCACAGTTTCTTTATCCAGTCATCAGTTCTCGGGCACTCTGGTTGTTTCCAGATTCTGGCTATTGTGAATAGTGCTGCTATGAACATAAAAGTGCAGATGGTGTTTCTTCTGTGTGTTTTTGGCCTCCCAGGGTATATTTGCAGAAGTAGTATGGCTGCGTCAAATGGGAGCTCAGTTTCTAGCATTTGGAGGAATGTCCATATTGTAGAAAGTAGACTTCTAAGTGAGTAGTAAGTGACTTTTCTTTTTTTGAAAAGAAAGCAGTAAGTCAAATAAATGGAAGGAACCTCTTTCCTACACACAAAGGGCTGCCTGTGTCCACCTACTATCCTCACTACACAAGCCCTGATCCCTCTCTCACATACACAATCCACATTAACATCCAGTCAGGGGGCCTAAAGGGGGCATTGTTGCCATTCCGTCCCTCCAGAGAAGACTGTCCCCATTCTTCCCTTGTTATCCATGAACATACATGCCCCTTCCATGCCCAACCTGTGTCCCCTTCTCCCTTCTTTCACCGTCCATGCTCTCATGCACAAAGAGCGAGAGATAGTATAGTAAGTAGCGCATTGGCCATGCGCAGCTGACCATGCTTCAATGCCTGACACCATGTACAGTGCCCCCAAGCAAGGCCAGAAGTGAGTACTTGAAGATGAGGGCCAAAACTAAACAAGATCTCTTCATCCTCCCACCAAAAGATGTGGGCCCACACATCAGTGGATGAGGACTTGGGACCTTGGGGTTGGATTGTAGTGTGGGGTGAAGACCAAACCATTCACTAACACTCAAACACTGCCAATCCCTCCTAGAGGTCTGGCCTTCAGACATGGACAACTCCCCAGCACCCAGCCCTGACTGCTTTGGGTTCCAGGATTCTCCCCTTCCTTCCCCAGGCTTGGTTCTCAGGGGAACACACAGAGGAGGGGAAGAATGCAGCCTGTGTGATCTCCCCTGCTCAAATACAAGGCAAGCACGTGTTCCTGGAGATGGTGCTGCTGGGCACATTAGAAGCATTCCCAGAAGGGGTCCCCCAGGACCCAAGTAATCATCTCCCCATTTGCTCCAAGCATAAGTCAGGGTGGGGGGCAGCCTGGTCCCTCACAAGCTCAAGTGTAATTTAGGTCTGTGTTCATGACAGGCACAAACCTTATTTGATGCACTGGAGTGGAAAAAAAGTTGCCGCTCTGCATGGGGCCATGTCCTGTGTGTCTCTGGTATCTTGAACAATGTAAACATGAGAAACAGATGGGGGGAAACCCAGGCCGGTGCCAGGCCCAACAGTTCTGGCTGCAGGCGCAGTGCCCCGGTGCCAAGACAAATACGCGCAGTGGATATCACTAATTTATAGCGCACTGGAACCAAGCAAAACAAATAACATTTAAAGGTCCAGGACCCTTCCAATGAATAACCGTTCTGTACACAAACTCAATGCCACCATTAAAGGCCATTGACTGCGACGAATATCTGAAACGAAGCAATGAAATCCTTCTTAGGTGAATAATGACAGAGTCCTTTGCAGGAAGAGGCACTTCTTGTCTTTGCAGGCTGGGAGCTTTGCACACCGTGTTTCGCTTTTGCAGGAGCACCTAAACATATTCGAAATGCCTTCACTGATGGGGTGTCTCTGAGATCACTCAGTCTGGGGAAGGACTCAGATTGGCAGGGACCCCTCTTTCTAGGTGGGATTATGGTGACACAGACCAATGATGCAAAGGGCCCAGTTACAGGAATTAGTGGAAAAAACCGAGTTTCAAACTCAGTCCCCTGGTCCTAGTCCTTCTACCACCACAGTCAGTCTTCCCTGCCATGCCAGCCACATTCTTTCTCCCTATCTTCACTATCTTCTCCTATCTTTCACTAGAGAAGCAGAGACAACAAACCTCAGAAGTGTGGCATGGGCTTTAAAAAAATGGGGTCAAGCCAAAAAGCCAGCCATGGCTATGCCCAAGGACAGCCATTCAAACCTTCAGGCATCAATGTTCTTCACAAGCCAAAGAAGGTACCTTGAAATAAAGAATTCAGTTATAAACAGCCTGGCCTGGGCTGAGTGGTTTTGTATTTCAACCTGCTAAAAGCCCCCGCAGGATCACTGGTTCATGGACCAGGGAAAGGAGGGAAAGAATGGAAAATGGAGGCAAAGTCTCTTCTTTGCCTATAGCTCCTACACACACACACACACACACACACACACACACACACACACACACACACACACACACACTGGCCTGCAGCACTGCCCATTGAGCCTAAGCCCAGGTTCTGGTTTCACAACTGAAGAAGTATCAGGCTACACAGGCCAATGAGCCTTGAACCTCACTCACAAGCATGGGAAAAGCTACACTGCCCGCAGATTCACAAAACATTTCAAACATGGATAATTTTAGGGCTGGATTGATAGCACAGCAGGTAGGGCATTTGCCTTGCACGTGGCTGACCTGGGTTCAATACCCGACATCCCATATGGTCCCCTGAGCACCACCAGGAGTAATTCCTGAAGGCAGAGCCAGGAGTAACCTCTGAGCATCACTGGGTGTGACTCAAGAAGCCAAAAAAGAGAAGAATGACTTTAAGTATGGTGCAGGTATAAGGAAACAAAAATAATTTCAGACTGTTAGCAGGAGGGCAAATCAACACCATGATTAAATGATTACACACAATTCAGGGAGCTCCAATGCAGGGAACTGATGCCTTGCAAACCAGCTGCCCCAAGTACCATTCCCGTGCCTGAATAGCCCCCTTTGCACCATCACACTGAAGGGATGGCCCCCCAAAACAACCCTAGAAGTGAAATCAGAGATAAGCGAATGGCAGTAATTTAACCAACTTTCCATGTACAGGGTTAACATCCTGTGGTGTGTATGTCCCACTTCTTTGTATGCACTTTAGAGAAATGTTGGCTCATCAGCACAAAGATACTCCACTGGGATGTTCATGGACCATAGTTGGAGACTGAAAACTACATAAGTGCTTGTCAACACAAGAAAGGGGAAGTCAAGAAGAGCTGTCAGGGAAAACAATGCAGCAGATAAAAAGGGAGGTCCTTGAACAAACAAATTACATGAAGAGGAGAGAAAGAGAGAATAGAGAGGAAGGGAGAACTGGGAAGGGAAGGGGACATAAATAAAGAAAGTGGAAGGGTGCACCAATGAAAGGAAACTGCATATGTGGCTTTTATGATTCAGGGACAGAAACCAGGGACTACAGTAACCAACATTCTAAGCGAGCACCCTGATACTGCACCAGAGACTTTGGTCCTAAGCCTAGCAACCTGCCTTTCCAGACTAACTACTTGAACCACATTGACAACACAACATACCCTAAAGCACAGAAAAACTGAGATTTTACAGAGACCTATCTGGCAGTGAGAGAGGAGCAGTGCCCCAGAAGATTCCACCTCCAGGCGACCGCATCATAATGGGAAAACAAGACAGATCTCCTTCTTGATGGATGGAAGAAGAAAAGAGCCCTGAAGCAGCAACTAGACATTCCCACATTCATAATCTCTCTGACAAAGAATTCAGAGAGAAAATGGTGAGGATATTTAATGAGCTCAATGAAAAAAAATGGAATGGATGTTCAATAAAAATACAGGAGGACATAAATGAAGCAGTGGAAAGGGCAGTCAATAAATTATGGGAGGAAATGAGAGCAGAAATGAGAGCACTGCAAACAGAAATATCATCAATAAAAAACTCAGTAGATGAAATGAAAAATGCAAATTGTGCTCCCAACAGGAGGATGATAGCAGTGGAAGACAGAATCAGTAAGAATGAGGATGAAATGCAGAAAGTACTCAGGGAAATCTAACAGATGAAAAGATTGAAAAATGGATCAGCAGCAGAACAGAGAACATTGGGATGAATCCAAGAGGAACAACATAAGAATCGTCAGAATCCCAGAGGGACAGGAAGGAAACTCCAAGGAAATAGGTACAGTTAAGGAAAAAATCCTTGCATAAAAGTTCCCAGGGTTAAGGGACGCAGGCATCCAGATCCAAGAAGCCCAAAGGGTACCAGCAAAAGAGACCCCAATAAAAATACTCCAAGAAGTCAGAGGTTAAGTAAGGCAGAGAGGGAACAATGTGCTAATAATTATTGAAAGTGCTAATACCAACCTAGAACTGAGCATTAAATACAGGCAAAAAGATACACATGATAACCTCTAAGTGTATGTATTACAATCCACAATATGCAAGAGAAGGAAGACAGAAAGAGAGAGGGAAAAAAGAGAAAGAGAAAAGAGATAAAGAACCTGCCATAGAGGCAGGCTAGGGAGAGGGGAGGGAATCGGGGACATTGGTGGTGGGAAATGGCCACTGGTGGAGGGATGGGTGCTGGAACACTGTATAACCGAAACCCAAACATGAACATATTTGTAATTGTATAACTCACAGTGGAATAATAAAATATTAAAAATAAATTTAAAAAAGACTCCAAGACATAGCCTAATGAGAAAAAATGCCATAGAGACACAATTCTTCTCTTGACACAATTCTTCAAGCGGCATGATCAAAGAAGGAAATTTTATACAAAGGCGCATTCACTCAACTTTCAGCAGACCTATCAGAAGAGACCCTCTGAGCTCAAAGGTAGTGGTAGGATATAGGGAAACAACTCAATGAAATAAAACCAAAATTCTTTACCTGGCTAGACTCTCATTCATGTTTGAAGGACACCACTGACAAAGCAAATTGAAGCAAAGATAAACAAATGGGATTATATAAAACTTAAAAGCTTCTGCACCTTAAAAGAAATTGTAACCAAGATAAAGAGACAGCCCACAGACTGGAAAAGAATATTCACCCAAAGTCCATCTGATAAGAGGTTAACATCCAAGATATATAGGCACTGGTAGAACTTTACAAGAAGAAAACAGCCCACCCCATCAAAAAAATAGGGAGAAGAAATGAACAGAAACTTCCAAAAAGAAGAAATTCCAATTTCAAAAGGCATATGAAAAAGTGCTCTTCATCATTAATCATGAGGGAGATGCAAAACAAAACAACAATGAGATATCATCTCACACCACAGAGACTGGCACATATTCAAAAGAGTAACAACCAGTGCTGGCATGGATTCCCGAAGAAAGGGACTCTCATCCACTGTTGATGGAAATGTTGACTGGTCCAGCCCTTTCGGAAAAAATATGGATATTTCTCAAAAAACTTGATAATGAGCTCCCATTTGACCCACAATACCACACCTATGAATATACCCTGGGAGCCAAAAACACGCAGCAGAAACAATATCTGCACTTCTGTATTCATTGTAGCTCTATTTACAATAGCCAGAATCTGGAAACACCCTAAATGCCCAAAAACAGAAGACCGGCTAAAGAAACTATGGTACATCTACCCAATGAACAATGTGCAGCTGTCATAAAAGACAAATTTATGAAATTTACCTGCAAATGGATGGACATGGAGACTATCATGCTGAGAGAAATTAGTCAGAAGGAAAAGGACAGATATAGAATGACTGCATTCATTATTGGATATAAATATAAACCAGGGTTCTATTAATTGTGGGAAATATTACACCAGACTAGAACTAAGTGTTGAATATACACAAAGGGATTTGCATGATAATCCCTAAATGTCTATAGGGCAAGCCCCAATGTGTAAGAGAGGAGAGAGAGAGAGAGAGAGAGAGAGAGAGAGAGAGAGAGAGAGAGAAAGAAAGTGCCTACTATAGAGGCAGGCTGGGGAAGTGGGGGGGGAATTTGGGGGGCCATTAGTGATGGGAATAGGGCACTGGTGGAGGGACGGGTGTTGGAATAATGTATGACTGAAATCCAATCATAAACATTTTTGTAATTGTATATCGCACAGTGGTATAATAAAAAATTTTTAAAGTGGAAGGTGACAAAAGAAAAAATATTATATGACTTGTGTTTATTTAATAAAATAAATTACCACTAGATAATTTTAAATGTATATAATCAATATCACTAAGATATTTTTAATAGTTTTGGAAGAGCCTTTGAGTTTTTGCCAACATGCTTCTGGGGCAGCAGAAGTGATAAGGAGTGATGGTGAGTTGATGGGTTGCCAGTCACTGTGTGAAGGTCTTTCTTGTTTACCTTTCTCCAACCTTGAGGTGGGGGAGAAGATATAACCCCTTTACTACACACCCTTTAAATTCCTGCATTACCACATTCGTTATGGCCATATTCCTCATACTAACCACTGAGGAACCACCAGAGTCCAGTGGTTTGGGGCTTTGCCAAGTTGTTCAGCAAAAGGTGACCTTGGCACTCAGATCTAGGTCTGACTCAATCCCCTCCTGCCATAAGAGGCTACAGGTGCCCTCTTCGGAGCTCCCTGGGTGGACTGGAGCAGGATGCCAAGGTAGTAGGAGTGTGAGGAGAAAGAAGCTAAGGGGTGACAGGAGTGAGGGGAGAGAATAGCAGGAGGGAGGAAGGGGAATGTGAGGTGATGGGAGGTCCGTGAGAAACAGATAATGCAGGAGGGCAGGGGAGGCAGAGATTATGAAGAGGTAGAGGTGAGGCAGAGATTCTGAATGTGGACTTGATAGAGGCGATGAGGGGGCCAGGAAGGATAAATGATAGAAAGAATAGATACGATGGGGGGGTGTATGAGACCGTTGGGTGAGGGGACAGGAGAGGCAGAGATAATGGAGAAGAGAGAGACAGCAATGCGGAGACAAAAGAAGAGGCAGAGATGATGGAAGGGAGAGGAGAAACAGATGATAAAAGGGAGAAGAGAGACAGAGATAATGGAGATAATGGAGAGTGAAAGGAAAGATAGACGATGGAGGTGAAAGAGAGACAGAGATGATGGAGGGGGACAGGAGAGGCAGAGATGATGGAAGGAAAGGAGAGGCAGAGATGATGGAGGGGGACAGGAGAGGCAGAGATGATGGAAGGGAAAAGGAGAGGCAGAGATGATGGAGGGAGAGGAGAGGTAGATATTATGGGGAGAGGAGAGGCATATGATGGAGGGAGGGGGGAGAGGCAGATAAGATGGAGGAGACAGGGAGGCATAGATGATGGCAGGGAGAGGAGAGGCAGAGAGGAAGAAGGTATCCTTGATAGATGATGGAGCAGGACAGGGGCGGAAAGATGATAGAAGGGAATAGAATAGAGATAAGAGAGGGGGACAGGGAAGGCAGGGATGATGGAGGTTGGCATCAGAGATAGAGATGGGGACAGAGTAGAGACAGATGAAGAAGGGGACCCAAGAGACAGACGATGCGGGAAGGCAGGACAGACCAGATGATGCATGGCCCAGGAGCCACGGTGATGATGGCAGCCTGATGAGAGAACATCACAGCCACGGGAATGAATCTGGCTGCCATGAGAGTGCGATGGTGAACACGCTGACAGTGAAGAGCAGGGATCAGCTTCATCATGTTCACCATGGGGCAGGGGTGAAGGGCTGAAGTAGGAGGAGTAAGGACGCAGCAGAAACCAGGCAGGTGGGCTCAGAGCATAGAGTGGACACGGCAGGAGGAGCGATCTTGTGGACAGTGTCAAGAGTGGGCCTGAGATAACAGAGAGGTTAAGGTGCTTGTCTTGCAAGCAACTAGCCCCCAGGTGACTATGTGGCACTGCCAGGAGCAACCCCCAAGCACAGAGCTAAGAGTAGCCACTGAACAGAGCACCCCAAACCCCTCCCACCAAAAACAACTCCCCACAAGGGTGAGGAAGGGAAGGGAAGGAAACAAGAGGTAGAAAGATTTAGTCACAAGCCCTTAAAAGTGCCAGGTGAGAAACCTTCCTCCGGGTTTTATAGAAACACCATAATTAGGGCCAAAGAGATGGATGAGAAGAGCTAGAGCTCGGGCTGTGCTTGCAGGGAGGCCCAGGTCCCGTCCCAGCACTACATGGTCCCCAAACATTACCAGGTGTGATCTGAGCATAAAGCCAGGGGTAGGTCCTGAACACCACCAGGTGTGATCCGAAAACAAAACCAAAAATAAAAATTCATAAATAATAAAAGATATCAAATAAGTAAGAAGCCAATCCTATGCATAGTCAGGCCCTTCTATTTGCAGGACCCCCACTACACCCTCTGGTGGGATGCTTACTCTCTAGTCCGAGCTAAAATGTCATCAGAGCTGCTGTTTCTTCCTCCTGGTTGGCACTGCGAATGTACATCCCATTTGGAAAAGTTGATTCTTTGGTGCATGGAACCATTACAACAGAATGAGCATTCTGCACTCCGGGTGAGAAGCAGGACAAAGAGTTGCTTTAATGGCTATTCCCAGCTCTTTTCAACAAATCTTACACAAAATTACTGCTCAATAAACTGTTTTAAAGGGTTTAAAAGATAACCCCTTTTTCCAGATAAAGAAAGGAGGGGGAAAGAAGGGGGGTCGTAGAAGGAGAATCAGACTCACTTCATCTTCAGGCCAAGGGCAAAAAAGGAGGCCCTAGCGAGCAAAGAGAACCTGGAACACTTATTATGGTTGCATCTATTCCAAAGGAAGATGCTCAATTTGAAACCCAGGCTATACCCCTGTACTCAGAAGATTATGCCCACTTTCACACACACTTAATCTCTCCTCCGTACTCAGAATAGCAAGAATCAGCCCGCAAGTGGCTTATGGGATTCTGCATAGAAAATAACGTGTGCATCTAAAATATCACTTGGTTCTCTAAGGACTGATAAATGCAATTCTAAGCTGGCTCCATAGAGTATTTATAACTGCCAAGACAAGTGATTTTAAAAGGAAGTGCGATATGTTCAGCCCATTGTTGACCTGTTGTGTTAAGTCTGGGCCTTGTCCCAGAACCAGCACTGTGCTCCCAAGTCAGCCCCTCATCCAGTGCCAGGAGACCCCAGAATGTAGTGGGATCAAGGCCTGGTCACCCCCTGGGAGCTGCAGACAAGGATCCTTGGGGAGGAAGCTTGAGTCCCCCTCAGTCCCATGCCCCACCACTCCTTTCCCTCCCAGTATGCTCTTCCTCCCTCTGGGAGACTGACTGACAAGTCAAGAAGAAGTGGCAGCAAGGAGAATAAGAAGGTGGAGGGGGTCCCAATGCTGCATCAACAGATACTAAGAACTGCCAAGAGCAAGGTGGGAAAAAAGGAAGATAAGAAGACAGACAGGAGGAGCATGCACCACCACCGGGAAAGGGGGTGGGGGCAGGGGTGGGGGTGCAGAGAAGACGTTGTGGGACCCCCAACCCCTGGATTTCAAGCCTGGATGCCTGGAGATGAAGGTTTCCGTAAAGAAAAGCAAAAGCATGGGAGGGATCAGAGAGACAGTGCGGGCGGGGTTCACTTACAGAGCCTGGAGGGTCGCAGACTAAACAGGCAGTCCCGCCTGCCTGCTGGGAATGCAGGGTATAATTCTTATCTTTGCAACACAAATGGGCCCTGAATGAGTAAGACAACCCCGGGAGACAATAGAAATCCTCTGAAAGTTTGATTTTTTAAAAAGATCCAATTTTCCTATAAAAACCCCACAAACTCAAACTCAATGAGTCCTATATAAAAGTCCTATTTAAAAAAAAAAAATTAAGGTTGGGGAACTTCTTTCTACTTCTCTTTTTTTTTTTTTTTTTTGGGAGAGAGAAGTGGGGGGTGATCACACCCAGTGATGCTCAGAGGTTACTCCTGGCTCTGCACTCAGGAAATACTTCCAGCAATGCTCAGGGGACTATCTGGGATGCTAGAAATCAAATCTGGGTCAGCCGCATGCAAGGCAAATAAATATCCTACCCACTGTACTATTGCTCCGGCCCTCAATAAACTTTTCTAACTCTGAGTCTGAACATCTTTATTACTTGGTGTTTTCATTGTTTAACATATTGTTGGACTTGGAAACTGAGGAACCCACAGAGACTGGCTAGCACCACTCCTGCATCAAGAAGGGATCAGAGAAACAGTATAGTGGGAGAGATGCCTGTTCTGCACACGGTTGACCCAAATTTGATCCCCAGCACCCCAGAAGGTCTCCTGAATCCTGCCAGGTGTGATCCCTGAATACAAAGCCAGGGGAAGCCCTGAGCACCACTGAGTGTGACCCAAAAGCCAAAACAGATAAGAAAAAGAAAAGAAAGGCGAGACTTGCTTAGCAGTGTGCAAGAAAAGTCAACAGGACTTTTCTCGCTTTGGCAGATTCTAGCAGTGACTAGCATCTATTTTCAGGGAGCTTGCAGCCACGGAGCATATGGGACTGTTTAGGTGTTTGGGGGCTCAGCCCTGGAAGGCTCAGCCCATCTCCCTCATTAGGGGGAGTTTCAGAAACTTCATTTCGTTGAGCCATGGCAGGCAAAGGTGTCTGGAGTTCAAACACTGGTAATTTGCATGGTAATTTACACTGCAGCCTTTTGTCCCCCTGTCATATCCAAGAAGCCTCCCAAGGTTGAGAGAAAGCAGCACAGATATTTACAGACAGTTTGACAAGCAGCTTTAAAGCAGACAGAGGAGGAGGGGACAGAAGATGGGTATGATTTTGGCGGCTGGGGTTCTTTGGCATCGCCCAGTAGAGGGGCTGGAAGAAAACAGGATTCAGCATCGCTCAGTTACACTGTAAGAAACCCAAAAACGATTTGTGACGAGCTAGAGCAAAGCCTTTCCAGGAGTAATACAAGTGATTTCTTCCATGGATACAGTCCTTTTTCACTTTTCAACATAGATCTCCTCTTAGTTGTCTCTGGAATGGAGAAGAACGTTCTAGAGGGATGGAAAAAAATAGTACAGTGGGTAAGGCATTTGCCCTGTTAAAGGTCCAGCACCACAAAGGGTCCCCAAGCACTGATGGGGCTCATTCCCGAGCACAGGGCCAGAAATAACCCCTGAGTGTGGCCCAAGAGCCAAAAGAAAGTTTTATATGGGAACTGGTGGTGGACTAAATGCTTTTATTCTCCTTCGGCTTCTCTCAAATAACTCTGTATGTGAGAGTTTTGATCTCCAGAGTGAGGGCGCATGGAAGCGGGGCCTGTGGGAGGTAGTCAGTTTTAAGTGGGGTTCCGGGTGGAATTATTGCTATTATTCATTGGAAGAATCTAGAGCACAAGCTCCCTCCCATCACACCCTCCTGCCACTACCTCCATGTGCTGATGTGAAAGGAGGCAGGTGGCTTCTGCCACCAGGAAGGGAGCCATCACCAGGAGCCTGACCACCACCGGGGCCTGGACAGAGAGTGCAGCAGGTAGTGCATTTGCCTTACATGTGGCCAACCTGGGTCTAATCCCTGTATCTCATAAGGTCCCTCAAGCCTGTTAGAAGTGATTCCTCAATACAGTGCCAGGAGAAAACCCTCAGCTTGGCCAAATGGAGTCAAAAAAGAAACACAGGAGATAGAGAAATAGCAGAGCAGGTAAGGCAATTGGCTTATGGCCTGCATATGGCTGATATGGGTTCAATCCCTGGCATCCCATATGGCCCCCAAATAGCAAAGGATTAGTTTCTGAGTGTTAAGCCAGGAGTCAACCCTGAGCATCAACAGGTATGCCAAAAAACTCTTTGTTTGTTTGTTTGTTTGTTTGTTTGTTTGTTTGAAAAATTAAACCTGTGCTTAACCACTGTGAACTTGGACGTGCAGCTTCCTAAACTGAGAGTGAAATGTCTCCTGTGAAGTGAGCAAAGTGAGAAATAAGAGGACAGAAAGCCCAGTGGTGGGAAGGGGAGAGCCACGAGAGTCTTCTTGGTCAGCAGCCTCTGGGTTTTGTCCCAAGGTGACAAGCAAATATTCGACTGTTTTTGTTTTTTTGGTTTTGTGTGGGGAAACGCTGAGGTGCCCCGCACAAAATCCGGGAGTAGGGTCAGAGGTCCCCTTCTGTCCCAGGGGATTGGCGGCCAGCAGATGGAGAAAGACACAAGAATCTGGCAAAGTTTTAAAATGCTTTACTTAAAACAGGTTCTGGCATACAAATCAGCAATAGGAAAAACCCCAAACTTAGGGCTCCCGGCTTGGCCTCAGCCAAGATGGCTGCCACCACGTGTTAAGACCCTGCAGAGAGGGACAGTGAAGCAGCGCCAGCGCCAGGGGTAAAGGGAGAGAGAGAGAGAGAGAGAGAGAGAGAGAGAGAGAGAGAGAGAGAGAGAGAGAGAGGAGAGAGAGAGAGAGAGAGAGAGGAGAGAGAGGAGAGAGAGAGAGAGAGGAGAGAGAGAGGAGAGAGAGAGGAGAGAGAGAGAGAGAGAGAGAGGAGAGAGAGAGGAGAGAGAGAGAGAGGAGAGAGAGAGAGAGAGAGAGAGAGAGAGAGAGAGAGGAGAGAGAGAGAGGAGAGAGAGAGAGGAGAGAGAGAGAGGAGAGAGAGAGAGGAGAGAGAGAGAGAGAGAGAGGATAGTTTTATATCCCTGCAACCCAGACCTCCCCTCCTACCGAAAGTCATCATGGTCAAATGCCCTCAGGTAATTTCCCCAGGACCTCACCTAGGCCCTTTGAGATGTTAATGTTGCCTAGCCAAAATCTGCCTTGGAAATGCCTCTGCAGGGTAGAGAGGAGTTTCTGAGATGAACTGTATCTCAGAATACAAAGGCAAGCACTATACCAAAGAATATTCTGTAGCCAGTTAAATATTTCTCCAAGCCTTCACAAAAGTCTCATCTTTACTTCATGGTAGTTCTGAATTTTATCTGCCTTTGAATTATCAGAGAGCCACGCCTGCTCTCTTGGAGACAAACAGCATCTATCTCTAGTCTAATTTCTTAGATCCAATGTGGCCAGGCAAATAAACCATTAATATCTAGCTAGTCCTACAATGATTGGGCAGGAGAGAATAGTTATACCAACCAGTATAGAATACATGGTCAGATAAACTGCCACATTCAAATTGTCCTCCTCCTATCTACAAAGTGACCTGCAGGAAGCAACTCCAGGCCAGATGCAGAGGCTCTGGGCAGGTGTGCTGCAACAATTTTGTTTATTTATTTCTAACACTGTACTGTCTCAAGCAGAGGAGTTCCACGGCCTGACATGGGTGTAAACCTTGACTTCCATGCCAGGGGAAGCAATGGTCAGTTCTCATTCATAAACAGTGGCTTGTTCCAGGGAACCTCCGGACACACTTTGACAGATCACGTGGCACATGGACTCTCCTATGGCCCCTAAAACTCACACATTGGTGCCTTGGGCCCCAGAAATTCAGAATGGGACTAGACTGGGTTAGAAGCACAAAGTATAGTCACTGGGATGGGCAGAGGGGTGGGCTCCAGGCTAATGGTGTCCTTCTGAAATGAGGGAGTCTGGACACAGACAGGCATATACCAAGTAAAGACCCAGGAAGACAGAAGGTGAAGGAGGCTCTCATGTGATGAGAAAAGGAGACCCTGCCCACATTTCAAACTGGCCAACACCAAAGAGCAAGAGCTCCCAAGGGCAGCTGAGTCTGGGAGATACGACGCCAGCATAGAATATGTTTGAGGTGTCCTTGAGATGGCATAATCCTACCTTGTCAGTATTGTAACTGTAGAATGTGCTGCCAGCATCCTCCTGTCCTCTTGAGACAGTCTCACCCATTGTGGGTGACAGTCCAGTTTTGGAGGGTGTTGTTTTCTGGTGTTTTGGTTTCTTGGTTTTGGAGTTGTTGTTTTTCTGTTTTGTTTTGTTTGGTTTTGTTTTGGTTTTGGTTTGGAGATCATGCCAGCTGTGCTCAGAGCTTACTCCTGACTCTACACTCAGGAATCACTCCTATCAATGGTCAGGAGACTATATGGGGTGCCAGAAATTGAACCCTACCTGTACTGTCATTCCAGGCCCAGGCCCAATAGATAACATTCTTGGGAATTTGTGCTTCTCTGCTCTCTGGACAGCTGCATGCAAATACTCCAGCCCCACCAGATAGTCTATAAAATGGAATTCTTGCTCCTGGCCAGGGTCCAGTCTTTCAAGCATGAGTCCTGCTGGGTCCACCTGTGTAAGAAAACTGAGTCCTCCTGACTCTCAAGGCATGTTGCTTAGTTTTTCACTGTCTCCAGGTGAGAATTTCTGCACCAAAAAACAGCAACGGAAGAAACAAGACTATCACCACTAGCAGTGTGGACTTTTCCAGAAGAGGGAAATTTTTGTTATTGAGGCAGAACAAATTCAAGTATCTAGTCTGGGGCTAGAGTGATAGTTAGTACAGCAAAGAGGGTGTGTGCCTTGCATGGGGCCAAGCCAGGTTCAGTTCCCAGCATCCTATATGGTCCCCTGAGCAGTGCTAGGAGTAATTCCTGAGTGTGTACCTAGAAGTAACCCCTGAGCACCCTCAAGTGTAGCCCAAACCCAGAAACAAAAACAACCAAGTTCCCAATCTTGGCAGCCTCAGAGACCAACAGAGAATAGTCTCTTAGCATTTATGTCACTCTCTGCCGGAGGTCCAGTCCAGCAGTGGGGGGAATGAGCAAGCACAAGTCTAAATCCCAGCCCTCCAGGGAGAGTGAGGATCAGCACCTCACTCAAAGGCCCAGGCAAGTAGTGGAGGGGAGCAGCTGAAGGCAGAGGGTCAAACCAGCTCATAACTCCCATACAGTCCTTGCTGGTTGACAGGAGGCTCCAGAGGACTACCTCATACCTCAACAAGCCATCTAATATGTCAGCATTATCCCTGCTGCCAGATCCTACACAAGGGTCAACTGCCACCCCAAGAAGCTGCTCAGCCTGCAGAGTGACATTTGGGAACACTGAACTTGTTCTCATTGCACAGCATACTTCCAGAAACCCACTGCAGATGATAGTGGGGAATTCTCCTGGGATGGGCTGAGAGGAAGCTGTGTGCACCCAGCTCAGCCCACAAAATGATGTCCCTTGAGATAGGTTAGTCAGACATCTATGTGGCCCAAGGCTAGATTATCAGCCTCTCCTCCCTGGGCCATCCCATGCCCTGGGCACTGCTACACACTGAATGTGTAGTGGGAGTCTGATCTCAAAACTCATCCCTAAACCATTAGTGGGATGGTACTGGGAACAGGACCTCTGGGCAGAGATTAGCCATAAGGGTGTGGTCCTTGTGATTGGGGGTGACCTGATCAGATCTAAGGAGGAACCAGTCTTATACTCTAGCGGGGAGATACCCTATGCGATGACTGTGTGCAAACCAGGAAGTCACTGGGTCTGCTGCTCCCTCATCCTCAGTGCCAGCCTCCAGAAGTCTGAGAGATAACTCTTGAGCTGATTCCCAATCTGTGGCATTCTGCAACAACATCCCATGGACAGCATCCCATGGACATTCATGAGGACCTGGAGGATTCTCATGAATCTGTGCCCAAATTCACGCCAGCCCAGAGAGAGGAGGGTGTCATGCGCCCAGCAGGCAGAAACAGCAAACAGCCAAACCACTGGTCTCCAAAACTCATGATGAGGCCTTGCAGCATGATAGTCCCCAGCAAAAGCAGGACAGCTTTCTGGGGCCATCACTCCATCCTAGCTGGCCATGCTGTCTAGGAAATCACTCACTAGAATTTTTAGAAATACAGGGAAGGAACTGGGAATAGGGGGGAAGCCTTTAGAGGCATGGAACAGCCAACAAAACCAGGCCCACCTGTGAATGTGATTTTTGTGCCCTCTGGATTGTGAAGAGGTCGTCGGGAGAACATTCGGTTATGAAGAGGGAAGCAACAAGTCTTCAAGCCAGGCCAGTAGAAGACACTGTCTGCAGCTTCCCAGAGACAACCCCCTGTGTGTGCAGGCCACCCAGCTTCTAAGACACAGGTCCTTGGGCAGAGGGAGAGGACTAAGTCAGGTGGTGCTGAGCACACAGAACAGCCCAAGGGAAGCCCTGTGAGAAGGCAACATGTGATGAGCTCATCAATTTGGCTTCAGTTTTGGAGCTACACACAGAAGTGTTCAGGAACTACTCCTGATTCTGGGCTCAGGGAGCACCTGTGGTGCCCAGGAGGACTATGGGGGTGCCGGGATAAACCTTGAATTGACCACATGTAAGGCAAGTACTCTCTTCAGCTCTAAGGGAGGTGATGTACCAAAATGATGGACCCAGAATGATGGTGATGTTGATCAGTGGATGATAACAATGGCAAAAATGGTGTCAGTGAGGATGATCATATTGGCTGGCACATCTCAAGCATTTGTTATAGACTAGGCATTGTTATTTAATCCTCACACCAAAACCATGAGATTTTTTTCTTCTTGATTTTTGGGCCACTCCCACCTGTACTCAGGGCTTACTCCTGGCTCTGTGCTCAGGGAATCACTTCCAGCAGGACTTGGGGTACCTTCTGGGGTGCCTGGGATCAAACCCAGGTCAGCCACATACAAGGCAAATGATTTACCCTTTGCGATCTCTCTGGCTCCATCATCAGGTTCTTCCATCCAACTTCACATACAAGCAAAGCCTCAGAAAGCTAAAAGCAAAAATGACTCGTCCAAAGAAACGTTGCTATAAGAACTTGATTCTAGCCAGTACCCCGCAATCCCATAGTCTGGTTCCCCGTAATCCTGAAGAAACGGTTAGACTGTGGCAGCAAAGACAAAATCTTATTCCATGATCCCTTTGAACCTCTCCAAAACCACATCTTCCAGGAGACAAATATACAACATGCTCTTCTATCAAAAAGGCTTAAAGCTTGGAGCTTTGGGCCGGGCGATAGCCCAGTGGGTGGGGCGTTTGCCTTGCAAGCAGCCGGCCTATGCTGGCCCGGGTTCGATCCCCGGCATCCCATATGGTCCCCTGAGCACCGCCAGGAGTGATTCCCTGAGTGCAGAGCCAGGAGTAACCCCCTGAGCGCCTGGGTGTGACCCAAAAGAAAAAAAAA
>JAJIBD010014668.1:0-27823 GCA_021461705.1 Cryptotis parvus | reverse complement strand
CACATCTGGACTTCCCTCTTGTCAGAACTCCACCCAGCAGAAGAGCCTATCACAGCCCATTCATCAATAAATGCTGGAAATCAGAGGTGACTACAAGAGTATGCCACCCGCATGGCAGAGCGTGGCAAGCTACCTATGTCGTATTTGATATGCCAAGTACCAGTAACAATTATAGACCAATTATAGACCTCATTCCAATGAACTGATGGAATGGTTTGAGCCTCTTTATGTTCCTGGAGCAAGCAGATGCCCTTGGGCTCTACTATCATGAGACAGGACATATGGAGATGTTACTGGTGCCTGCTCGAGCAAATTGATGATGAACGGGAAGACAGTGATACAGTGATACAGTGATACTGATGCCATCCAGTAGACAAAATTTCCAGTACTTTCAATGATAGATTTGATCACACACCATTCTTGAACTACAGATAACTATTTTAACAACCGTTCAATAAAAAAAAAATGCCTGACCAAAATTTTCAACTTTTATTAAGATTTATTTAATTGTTTTGAGGTCATATAAGGTTTATAATATAAATAAATCTAGTCAAAACTAATCCTTTATTTTTTCCCTCTTCCCTGCTAACGGTGTTATACAAATAGAAGCCAACTTATATTGCCTTATTCATAAAATTCTAATTTTGTCCTCTGAGGATATTAGTGTATACACAAACAATAATAGAAGAGAGAGGTTTCCCCCTGTTTGGGGCAGGGAGGCACTCTCAGCGGTGCTCAGGGCTTTCTCCTGGGTTGTGCTCAGGGATCACCCCTGACCATGCTCAGTGGGTCATGGGTTACGAGAACTCAGATCTAGTTAGCCAGAAGCAAAACAAACACTGTACCTGCTATACTATTGCTCTGGTCAAGAGGCTTTCCTTCTGGAGAGCTGGAGAAATATGGCTGTAGGTGATGTCATTCATTCCGATGGCTTAAAATTCTTGTATTTTTATCATTGGCCAGACTTTTCTCTGTAGTTCAAGCTTCTATATTCGAATGTCTACATGAGCAAATCTTTTGGTATTTCAAATTTAACTTTTCTGAATTTAAATTCTTTTTTCCTGGCTCTCCACCCCAACCTACTTCTGCTCCTACCTCGGCCTCCAACTCCCAATCTGTTCTTTCCTCCAGCTCCCCTGTCTGTGGCCTTACCAGCCCTCCTAAAGCCAGCAGTGATCATCCTCAGTTTAATATTTTCCCTTACCTGGCCACCCGTCATCATTAGCAAATCCCTTCTTTTGGTCCTTAATGATGTTTCCAGTTCATCTCCTCTATTCTAACCATGACCATTCAAATCACCTCCATAGTATTTCACCTATGTTGCTGAAGTTTCCTAACATATCTTATTGCCATGATTGTCCATCACCAATCCTTTTTCTCAATTAAATGGTGAAGCATATAAATATGTCTCATATTTTATAATTTCCTAGTTGAATCCTTTATTGATCTTATATTGTGTCAATATTAAAATGCTAACTCCTTATTATGATAAGCACTGTCTATAAAGTCTGGCTTGAAGAAGGCTCAAACTTCAGAGCCAATCCCTTGTCCAAGTTCAACAAGCTCCAATTGCAATAGAACTTGCTAGAGCATGTCCACTTCCTTTCCTATTCTTAGGAGTTGAGGTAGTAACTATCATTCCCCTTCCTGCATTTTCATTTGGTTACTTCCTTTGCATCCTTCAGTTCTCAGGATAAACTTGGCTATTCAGAGAAACCTCTGACTTTAGAGCACCTCCACTCTGTCGTTTTCTATTATAACCATGATTTTAATAGCACTTTTTTTTCTTTTTGGGTCAGACCTGGCGATGCCCAGGAGTTACTCCTGGCTCTTCACTCAGTAACTTCTCCTGGCGGTGCTCGGGGACCATATGGGATGCCAGGGATCGAATCCCGGTCTGCCACGTGCAAGGCAAATGCCCTACCCGCTGTGCTATAGCTCTGGCCCCCCCCCATCCTAGAATTTTCTCACTTATTTCATTTTTGTTAATCATTTATTTTCTTTAAAATTGTGACATTTAATTAGATGATGAATTTGTGTATGTGTTTTATAATGTGCCTTTATAAAGATTGAGAGATAAGCCCTCAATACTTGTTCAGTTAAAATATATTAATGCAGGAATGAAAGCTTGATTATTCTTTTAACTATTTTGTGATTTCAGTGTACATATATAAAATTATGTGTGCACTATAACACTTTACTAATGAATATGTCATGTCACAGAAATATATGATTTAAATGCAAAGTTTCCAGAGTTTAAAAAATTCCTATGTAAACTGACCATGACTTTGTAAGAAAATTAATTTTTACAAACATCTTCATCTTGATGATAGCTCAAATTATGGATTTCAATTAAATATTATTTTTGGATAGAACAATTTTTAACTTTATAAATTGCTGAATTGGTATAGGGATTGGCAGTTAGATATAGGCTGAGGAGTCACTTTTTCAAGAGATGTGCTTCATGAAGAGGCTATTCTAAGAAAGTTTCTGGAAAGAAATGACAATTAAACTTTAAGTCTCCTGCTCACACACTAAAAGAGAAGGCTCTTTAATGACTCTTCAGGACAGTCTAGTTAAGTTTGGAAGATCTGACTCCACAGAGGTTAAACAAAAGGAAAAGTAGTCCAGAGTAAGTTGCTCAAGCAGATGTTATATTTTGCAGATGCTTTTTCTAGGATAGGAAAAATAGGGCAAAAGTGGTTGTCTCCTAGTATGCCCAAGAACTGATGACTGGATAAAGAAACTGTGGTACATCTACACAATGGAATACTATGCAGCTGTTAGGAAAAATGAAGTTATGAAATTTGCCTATAAATGGATGGACATGGAAAGGATCATGTTGAGTGAAATTAGTCAGAAGGAAAGAGAGAGATATAGAATGCATTTATTTGCATGAAATAAATATATAAAACTATTTTATTATATTATATATATTTTATATTTTATTATCACTTGATCACTTGAATCCCGTTACTCATCGATTTGCTCGAGCGGGCGCCAGTAACATTTCCATTGGACCCTATCACATGCCAATGTAGCCCAATGGCATCTAGTTGATTCAGGAATATGAAGAGCCTCAAACCGTTCTTTTCAGGGTCTTAACAAGGAAGTCTGACCATCTTGTAGGTGGGCGGCCACGTGATCTTTTGACATCTCTGTGGGATCCAGTCGGTAACGGCTCTAGTCCAGCGGTTGTCTCCAAATCGCATTACATGTCCAGCCCATCTGATTTTCGATGCCTTGGCAAATGAGACAGCGCCCCTGATTCTGGAATAGCGACGGAGGTCAGAACTCTGGATTCCTTCACTCACTTGAGTGAGACGTGATATTCCAAGCATAGCTCTTTCGATGCCTCTCTGGGAGACCCGAATAGCATTCTCATCCTGCTTTCTTAGGGCCCAGGTCTCTGAGGCGTATGTTAATGCAGGGAGAATGGTGGAGTCAAAGAGATGTGCCCAGAGCCGGAGGTTCTTTGTCCTTTTAGCTATTTCTTCGATGCCTTTGAAGGCATTCCATGCCGCTTCTCTTCCTCCTCGCGCAGCTCAGGTTTTAGGTCGTTCATCATGTTGATTTCTCGACCTAGGTACACATAACTGCTGCATTCAGAGATGTTTGTTCCATTGAGAGTGAATGGGGCCTCAGGAACTAGTTCATTTCTCATGAACATAGTTTTCTTCAGACTCAGCTGTAGACCTACCTTTCCACATTCTCGGTTAAAGTCAGCCAGCATTTGTGCCGCTTGGCAAATGTTGGTGTAATTAGAACGATGTCATCAGCGAAGCGGAGGTGGTGTAGTTGCCGACCATCTATCTTCACTCCCATTCCTTTCCATTCTAATTGTCTCATGATGTTCTCGAGGGTGGCACTGAAGAGCTTTGGTGAGATGGTATCACCCCTGTCGAACCCCTCTTTTGACATCAATGATCACTTCTTTGTAGAATGGTGAGATCCTGGTGGTGAATCCGTAATACAGCTCACGAAGGATCTTGATGTATTGGGTTTGAACACCCTGTTTGACTAGGGCTTCGATGACTGCTTCAGTCTCCACAGACTCAAAGGCTTTATGTAAATCAATGATATATATTATTATATAATAATATAAGATATTATTATATCATATATATTTTTATATTTTATTATATATATATATATATACACATATTATGACACCAAAATCCAGTCTCAGGCAAAACGTGGATCAGGATGTCTTACCAAAAGTGGAAATTACCGCAAACCTGTGGGAGTCAGAGGTTAGGTAAGACAGAGAAGGGAACATGTGTGAATAAATGTCGAAAGGGTTAATACCGACCTAGAACTGAGCATTAAATACAGGCAAAAAATGCACATGATGGCTTCTAAGTGTATGTAGTGCAACCCACAATGTGTAAGAGAAGGAAAAGAGAGAGGGAGAGAGAAAAGAGATAAGGAACCTGCCATTTAGGCAGGCTATGGGAGGGGGGGGGGAATTGGGGACATTGGTGGTGGAAAATGGGCAGTGGTGGAGGGCGGTGCTGGAACACTATGTGATCGAAAACTCTAAATATGAACAACATTGTAATTGTCTATCTCTCGGTGGTATAATAAAATGTTTAATAAAAAACAAAACCCAAATATGAACATTTTGTAATTGTATATCTCATGGTGGTATAATAAAATACTTTAAAAAAGTGGTTGTCTCTGTCCATTCAATTAAACTAGTGAGTATAAATCTGGGTTCTCCAAGACAATCCACTTTGCTCAGAGTATGCTGATTCTTTAAGTTTTTGGAATCCACTATTCCTTTAGTCCATTGTGAATATATACTTGTAATAGCTAATTGTTTACTACTTTCTTCTAAAAACTGTTTATTTAAATTTGGTGGGCTTCTCTTTTTTGACTCCTATAGCAAAGTAAAGGGATGATAAAGTAGTGTTCTGTGAGTTCTCTGTATACAAAGGGTTCTGATTTCCATACACTAGTATTATGTACACAGTAAAAATGCTTATAGTAAGGTTTTGGCAATGTCTTAAAGGAGGGTTAATGAAAGAGCAACCAGGAAAGTCAACAAGACGGCCATGGATTGCACCCACTTGCTTCTTTCTTCTTCCTTTCCCCCTTTCTCCTTCCTTTATGAATGAGCCAACTCAAGATATATTGTTAAAATAGTTATCATATGAATTGTTTATTATGCTGGGTTCTTGTAAAAATACAAAATCTAAACGGTCTTTCAATCATTATAATCTTTGATTTACAAAACGCATACATAAAATACAGTACAAATAGTGGTACATATCTTATTATATAAAATAATGTTTTCCACAACCTTTCTGGAAAACAATATGGACATTCCTCCAAAGACTAGAAATTGAGCTCCCCTTTGACCCAGCCATACCACCCCTGGGAATATGCCCTGGGAAGCCAAAAACACACAGCAGAAACACAATCTGCACTTTTATTTTCATAGCAGCACTATTATTTTCATAGCAGCACAATAGCCAGAACCTGGAAACAACCAGTATGCCCGAGAACTGATGACTGGATAAAGAAACTGTGGTACATCTACACAATGGAATACTATGCAGCTGTCAGGAAAAATGAAGTTATGAAATTTGCCTATAAATGGATGGACATGGAAAGAATCATGTTGAGTGAAATTAGTCAGAAGGAAAGAGAGAGACATAGAATGACTGCATTTATTTGCATGACATAAATATATCAGGTGATCTTACCAAAAGTGGAAATTACCACAAGCATGTGGGAGTCAGAGGTTAGGTAAGATAGAGAAGGGAACATGTGTGAATAAATGTCAAAAGGTCTGATACCAACATAGAACTGAGCATTAAATACAGACAAAAATGCAAATGATGGCTTCTAAGTGTATGTAGTGCAACCCGCAATGTGTAGGAGAAGGAAGAGAGAGAGAGGGAGAGAGAGAGAGGAGATAAAGAACCTGCCATTTAGGCAGGATGTGGGGGGGGGAGGGAATTGGGGACATGGGCGGTGGGTGATGGGCACTGGTGGAGGACGGGGTGCTGGAACACTGTGTGACCGAAACCTCCAAACGTGAACAACGTTGTAATTGTATATCTCACGGTGGTATAATAAAATGTTCAAAAAAATAATGTTTTCCAAATTGCTGGTTGATATTCATCTTTTTCTGAATCATCAGATAAATTTGTTATTACAATATATTTAATAATAACAAAGAAAATGAAACAAGTGCATGGCATAAGACATTTTTCATAAAATGTATGGATAGATATATGCATGAACTGCATGGAATATAAGATATATCCAACCCCCTCTATGAAGTAAGGTTAAAAAGTAACTGATAGACACTCTTCAAAAGTATTTAGACATTATTTGAATTTGACTAATCAAGGAAGTCTTATCAATCCGAACACATGTGATTGAGGTTTGAGATGGGAAGACTTTTCAGATGAAATATACCAAAAGAATATTGAAATTGTGTTATGCTGCTACCACATAGAAAAGTAAACTCTATAGAAAAAGCTTATTCTTGATTGGTTTCTTCTATACTATGGTTGCATGGCCACTCAACTATACTTCCAGGTTTTAAATTAGGAAATAAATGACAACTATGCAATAGAAATACAGATTTTTGGATTTAGAATCATCCTAAGACTTCAATGCTACAAGAGAATCGTTTAACAAATTATTCCTGTGGGAATATCACACTTAGAAGAGTGGTTCAAAATAGTCTTCTGTGAAATTGCTTGTCCCAAAATTTATATATTCAAGATTGTGAAAAAAATTTTAAATTATGAAACGTCTAAATACCCAGTTCAAGAAAGTGAAAATTATTTTCCTCACCTCACTAGATGCGCCTGTGACTTCTATTGGAGAGTGAGTCTCTGAGTTCTCCCTAATATTTATTGAGTAAAAATTCAAGGTTTAGGGCTGCTGATAATTTCAGCAATATTTTGATACAATAAAATAGAAAGAATAAAAGCCCCCAGGATGGCCTCTAGAGAAAGGGAGCTGTTGTTGCAGGAATCTCACAAGTTAATGAGTATTCTCCCGGGATGGTCAGAGCGACCGAGGAAGGGAGAAAGAAGGAGATGGCTGGGGAGGGGCTGTGGAGGGGGAGATAAAAAACTCTTCCTTTGCAGCTGGCCCTCTCCTCATTTGTTGCTCCAATAAGCAGTAATTAGGTCCTGAGCTAATGGTGTCAGCTGATCGGCTGTTTTTAGGCTAGACCCAGAGGAATCTCCATGGAAACCCTGCTGGAGTCGTCCCCCACCTGGATGCTGAGTGCTCCTTTCCGCCACCTGGCTGCCGCGGGGGCCCGCAGCTACCTCCTGCAGCCTCTAACCTGCAGCCTGCAGTGCGCACTGCCCCCGGGATCCCTAAATGGGACAATTCTGCCCGTGACGTCAGCGCCCAGCCGTCTCCACAGAAACTTTTGTCCCATTGGCCAATCAGAGCGCTTGGAAGGGGCCGGGGGGAGTGGGAGGGGGTGGGGGAGGGGAGAGGCAAGAGGTTTAGTGTGTGGAGCTGCTCGCGCTCGCCCGGGCTGTCAGTCCCGGCTGCAGCCGCCGCGAGACCTCAGCAGAGACGCGCGCACACCCCGCGCACACCCGGCGCACACCCGGCGCACACCTCGCGCACCCTCGCTCCCCTGCCTCACACTCACGCACACACTCAGCCCGGAGGAGCAGGAGCACTGACCATTTTGTAACTGCCGGGACCAGCTGCTGCGGCGCGCTGGGGACCCACACTTGGCCTTGCTGCTCGGGGCTGTGGTCTCGGAGGACGACGGCGCTGGCGAAGCTGGTGGGACAGGGCGGTGGGGTCGCGTCCCGGCGGGCGCCGGCCTCCGCAGAGAGTAGAATAAAAGAGCGGCCGCGATCGCTGGGCGAGAAGGATGGCAACTCCCCTGTTTCCAGCTCGGTAACCGACGGATGGAAATCCCGAATGGAGGAGCCGCGGCTTTCATCTGCTCGAGAGCATCGTCCCGAGGAACTCGCATTTGGCTACTCTGAGCAGAGGAGGGGGTGTCCATGACGTGGCAGGTGGGGAGAATAAACATCGGAAACCTCCTTGCGAGCTGCAAACTGTAACCGAGTGGGCGACAAGGATTTCGACTTCATGCAGACGGTTTTAAGCATCTGTGTCAGAAACTTCCATGCCTCGTCCCCAGTTCAGCAGAAACCCTAGGCGTCCTGTCCGGGGACCCCGGCATTATCCGGGACACCCGCCTCCCCGTGACCCGCCTGTCTGCACACACGTTCCCCGGAACGGGTAGCAGTTGGGATGTCACCGTCCAGCCCCCTAGAACTCTGGCCAGATCCTCACGAATGCTCGGCTAATTCTGGGACTTAACTTAGAAGCGAGCGGGGAAGGCACCCAGCCGAAATTCATCGCGAGAAATGACATTTTTAAGCTGTTTAAAAAAAAAAAATACCTTGAAGAGCATTTCGTGTCTGGCCGGATTTGATAGGCTTAGCAGCATGACAGGTAAGAACTTACTTTCTCTCTAGTCCCTTCGCGCCCCAGGCTGGGCAGGCCTCAAGTGGAACAGGACCCTGGAGGAAGGGGGGCCCAGGGACCTGGGTGTCCTTTGGGGCTCACAGGCCCCCGCCCGGCGGCTGCTTGTGAGAGAGAGCGAGAGAGCGAGAGAGAGCGAGAGAGAGAGAGAGAGAGCGCGCAGCCCTCGCTCCTGGACCACGGGGCCAGTGGCTGGAGAAGCTTCTGGGGCGCGCGCGGGGAGGCGGCGCTGCGCTCCACCTGCCTGCCCCGGACGCAGCCCCCCGGGCGAGGCGTCAGGGGACCACCCAGAAGTCCATATTGGGATTCTTCCTCCACCCCGGAATGGGATTTTCAACGATTCAAAACTCGGCTTCTCTGGGCCGGATGCTTCTGGGATGGTCCTAGGCGTACTGGATTAAGAGCCCCAAGGAGGAAAACCTGCGAGACGTTTGCAGTCACGGATGCAGCAGAGACTTGGGAGCGCGGGGCATTGACTGTGCTGCCCAGCCGGACCTCCTCCCCTCGCTGGGTCCTCCCCCGCCCCACAGGCCGGCTCCGGCGGCGGCCGGGACCCCGCGTCCCTGCCTGGGGAGCGTGTTCATGAGCCCGGGGTGAACAGGTGCCGAGTGCGCGGGAGCAGCCGCCGGCCGCGGGAACATGGAGAGCGAGCGCGACATGTACCGCCAGTTCCAGGACTGGTGTCTCAGGACTTACGGGGACTCGGGCAAGACCAAGACGGTGACCCGTAAAAAATACGAGCGGATCGTCCAGCTCCTCAACGGCTCCGAGTCGAGCTCCACGGACAACGCCAAATTTAAATTCTGGGTCAAATCAAAGGGATTCCAGCTGGGCCAGCCCGACGAGGTCCGCGCGGGTGGCGGAGGCGCCAAGCAAGTGCTCTACGTGCCCGTCAAGACCACGGTGAGTGACTCGCCCGCTCCGGTTATTTGTCTGCGGGAGCTGCCAGCAGGGAGGGGTGCGGGGGTCGGGGGTGGATCGGGGAGCGGAGAGCCACCGCCGCCTCGGGCTCCCCCTCCGCAGCTCCGCAGCCCCATCCCCAAAGTCAGTGCCGCTCCCTAGGGCCAGGCGCTCTCCCCCGCATCGTGGGGGTCTTTGTGGTTCTATATATCTAAGCCGCAGCGCAACTCCTGTGTCCGCGGCTCCCTCGGGCCTCCGGGCTCGGACCCGCGGCTGGAGCTTGCATCCCCGGGTCGGGCGACGTCCTGCGTCCTTGGGCCGGGCCATTGTCCCACGTCCTTCGCCCAGCGCCCGGAGCGCACCCCGCCGCGCATAAAGGCCACGCTGGGGAGCCCCCCGCGGCACGCTCTGATAATAGACGATTCTGATCGATAATCTACAGCGTCTCCTTATTGGCACAAAAGCCCGACTGTGGCGCTCGTCCTGGACGTGGGGGTTCCCCTCCTCCTCCCCCACCCTCCCCGCCCAGATCACGTTTTATTGTTCGACTGTCGCCGGGGAGACGCGGGGCTGTCCGATCGTCTTGCTCACTCCCAGAGATCTTGATCTTGCCTGGAATATTGAGATTGTAGATAAGGTCCTGTAGCGTCCTCCCCCATCCACTCCACCCCACCCACCCCATTTCCTTCTCCATCCCCCCCCTTTCATAAATAAAGTAGCAGCTACATAATGAACCACAAAGAGAGATGGGCTGGGGCGCAGTCCAATGATGTTTGTATTTGTTCCTTGCTCTGGGATGGCTCTGTAGTCTCAGGGCCACAAAGCTCTAAGCCCAGGCGCTGCAAGATGCCCAGTGTACCTCAGCCTTCCAGGTCAGAAACCTGCGAGGTTGAACCATAGCAGCGTCAATTTCTTTTCCAGAAGATGGGAGCTGTGGGCTACAAGTAGGATTGCAGAATCCATGCCTAAGATCTTTTTCTTCGCTGCCTTACGGTGGGTACACATTTGGAGTAGGGGTGGGGGGAGGGTGTCTGGCATCCTTTGCATTTTTGCCTTGCTCTGGGTTTTCTTGAGCCTTTGCTCTCTCTCCTCCCTCCCTTGCTGGAACTGTCTCCCCTTGCAGTATTCCTCCAGGATGCTAGAAAGATGTCTTGAGAGCCTTTCTTCTGTCTCGAACCGAGGTATATGCAATTGGAAATTTATACATGAAAGGTTTTTCAAAAGATGATTTGGAGGACGCGGTTTTTTAGGTTTGGAAAATAGTTTCTTGATTGGTTGCTTGGAAGAAATGCATTTCTTTTTGTAAAATTTATATGAAAAATGGGAAATGGAAATATTGGAGAAAATCAAAACACATAAAAGTTTTGATTTTTAAAAATGCACCATTTGACAGTTTTCTAGTGAGTAGGTAGATTCAGAAATGCAGAGTTTAATATTTGACATTGCTAAAGACAATGTGGAGATTATGGTCTTGTTTTATTGAATAATGAGGACTGGATGGGTAAGGGTTCGAATTGAGGTTATTTACATGGGTGAGTCAGGACTGTTTAATAGAGAATGAAATACTTGATTCATTTGTATTGGGGGGGGAATTTAAGAACTTGTTTAAAACAGCATGAGTAAATGCGGTAAATTAGAACCCAGAACATATAATGTATTGTCTTTTGGGAAATAATAGATGAATTTAATGAATGCAATGATTATATATATTTTCCTAAATGTCAATATATTTAAAGAAGTTGCTGGTTAGGAAGGTTGTTATTGTTTTTTATTCAGTCATTGTATTTGGACTTTGGTTCCCCAATCAGTTAACTTTACTTCAGTATTGGTTCTGTGAGTTTACTCCTAAGGATTTGATTACATTCAGTACATTACTGATGTACTTTTGAAGCATTAATTAAAATTCTTTATAACTTGTTCTATCATAATTATAGAAAAACTAACATAGATGTCATTGATATAAAGCAGCATTTCAGATGCTCATATTTTCATTCAAAAAGAAAGAATAGAGTTAAAGAGTACTGTAAGGTATCTAATTTAAAAATGATAATATTATATTTTTCTTTTCAGTAAAGATTTCATCTGTAGGAGAAAATGTCATCTATCAGGTGATAATATTAGATAATGGTTTCTCTGTAGTATTTAAAAAGCTTTGTTTTCATTTTAGATTGTTTTGAAATGTTCAAGAGGGTTTTAATTCATGAACTCTTCCGTTGCTCTTTATGCAATTTTATGCTGTTCCTAAGAGAATAATAGACTCCTCCCCTCTGATAGACAGCCAATCATCTTTCCAATGAGTTTACATTTTTTTAAAGATTTCTTTTTATCATGTATTTTCTCACATATTTTTTCTCCCATGAAAATATATTGATTCACTTGTAGAGGTGCAGGAGTATAAAATAAGCATGAAGATGAAAATATATTTTCTTTTCATTCTCATTCATTTGTTGGTTGAAATCAAGTACAACATTTGAATGGCATTTGCAAGTAGACTGAGCTATTTGAGGCTGGAAGGTTCATGGCTGGCTTTGCTGTCAGAGATTTGAGCCTGGCATTGCAGTAACCCCACTGCTGCTGATAATTAGACATCATTATGCTTCAAAAAAGGAAAGAGAAGGGGAGGGACAGGCCTGGGCTAATTAACTACTTTGTTTAATGAAAGAAAGGGAGACTGATAGCAAATGGGAGGTCATACTAAAACAGTAGGCACCACATAGGCTGAACTGATGAAGCTTGTTCTTGTTTTCCCAAAAGAATAGGTGGACCTTTGTAAATACCCTTTCCTCTAAATTCTCAATATAGCTGAGGACAAAATCAAGCAAGTGACAACTGACTTAAAATGAGGAATGCTGGAAGATAAATATGCCTTTCAGTATTTGTGCTAGACACGCCTAAAGCTGAAGGGACCTCGCTGTTGCTGTTTAGATTACTCTTGAATGAGGATATTATTTGGTCACCAAGCAACAATATTTTGCAACTCAGCCATTTTAGGTCTAGAGTGGGACCTCTGCTGTATGCTTGCACATAAACACACACACACACATATACACACATACATGTGCACACACATGCATTGTCAGGCAGTTTTTTGAGCATTGATCTAAGTTTTGTTCCATGCTGCCACTATGATTTTCTGTATTCTCTAAAGATGCTAGAAATCAAGAATAAAAAGGATGAATAATTTAGCTGTCCTGAAAAAGATGCAGCATGTACCTTGCACTGTTTCTAAACTATCAGTGATCATTTTAAATTATATTGCTGTGATTATCTCATTTTATATCTTTGATAGTTCCAGCCTAGTCAGAGAAGGGTTTGAGCTGACATTTTGTTTTACATCAATATCTAGTTGAGATGTTTCTCCTACAACTTAAACTATGTAAATGCATTGTACCACTCGATATGAAGGTAAACTTAGAGATAACCAAAACATTTCTAAAATCCTTCCGAGCAGCTTCATTGATAACATGATTAATGCATTGTCATGCTTTATCCGCAAAAGACTACTATATGAAGACATTTGGTAATTTGGTAAACTCAAATTTTTTGTCTTTTGTTTTGAGAGTCATCTAAGTTTTGCCGTTCTTGAAATTTCCCTTTATTTTTATTCATCTAGGGAATACAAAGAAAATTTTAATCCAGAAAGGAAAACGCATTATCCTTTATTTATGACATTTAAAAATTATTTATTCAGTTCTGCAGGCAGTAGCCTCTGATTTTATATTGTTCTTGCTGTGTATTCTAATTGATTACTGTACAGTGATTAGAATGAATATTCATGGACTAGTTCATAAATACTGTTTTTCTTTGCTTTGTTTTTTGCTTTATAGTTCAGACTCTGGCTTTGATTATACATTTCTTCTAACATCCCACTGAGAGAAACAGTGACTTACTTGCTGTCTATGCACTTCCACCTGACCTAACTTCATCTGAGGAACACATCTCATGTTTTGGGTTTTGATCTACACTTTCCTACAGAAATTCAGAAAAAGCTGAGCACCAGTGGCAGCTGTATGTTATAGAACTTTTTTATATATGGCACAAAAACAAATTACTATAGTAATCGCGCAATAACCAAATTTGACCTTTTTCTATTATACTTAAGTGTTCATTTCTATTGATTGCTCATGCATTTTTTCCTTCAAGTATTTTGAGACCCTCATAGCATAGGTCTTTGAGATCACTAAAATTTTAAGTTCGAATCTCAGCAGTGTGGCCTATAAACTAACTTTGTTTTTCCTTGTGAGTGGTACAGTCAAACAAATAATCTGTGGCACTATGTGAACATAAGTTCAGGAGAGTGGATACCTGGTCTGGCATGAGTATTTAGGAACAAGGACCTTGTAGAGATACAGTTCACCGGGTATAGGGAGGATATAAACCTGTTAGTATTTGAAGAATAACCCGCGTTTGTTTCTTGACTTTTCTTTTTTACCTTTTCATTGCTTCTTGTTTTATTCATAACTACATTGAGGGACATATTTCAGCATTTGCACACATAACATCAATAAATCTTCTGAGCCAGCTGGGAGTCGAGCATTCATGATTTCGTACTCTAAATTTTCTGTGTAGGAGATAGGAAAGTTGAAGAAGCAAATACAGGAATTTGGAAACAGAATTTCTAAAACTTTCCATTTCTGTGTCAAAATAGTAAATACTTTCCTAAAATACTCTACTTGCTAAAATTTCTTATTATTTATCTCAGAAAGATTAAAGGGAATATAATACTTTTTAGATTACGTTCAGTTTCACAACTCAAAGGTAACAAGATAGACTCTGTGGAAACTATGGATGGCTAGAAATATGTACAGGGTGTAGATTTTAGGCAAAATTTAATACCTGTATTTGGAATTTACCAAAGCAGAGAATGAAGAGGTTTCTTGACCAAAGTTTCAACTTTCTCTTGTGTCAATTATACCAACTGCCTGGCTAGTTTTGACAACGAATTAATTATAATCCATATACATACTGGTTATGTAGCATTGGCTAAGCACATTTTAAATTCTAAAACAGCTGGGGGCCGAGCCATAGCACAGTGGGTAGGGCGTTTGCCTTGCATGTGGCCGACCAGAGTTTGATTCCCAGCATCCCATATGGTCTCCCAAGCACTGCCAGGAGTAATTCCTGAGTACAAAGGGAGTAACCCCAGCCCATCGCCAGGTGTGACCCAAAAAAAAAATTCTAAAAGAATTGATGTGGACCAGATGATAGCATAGCAGCTAAGGCTCTTGCCTTGCATGCAGCCCACCAGGTTTTCATCCCTAGCATCCTAGAAAATCCTTAAAGCGCTGCTAGGAGTGATCCATGGAACAAGCCATAGTGGGCCCTGAGCACCACTGGGTCTGCCCCTACTAAAACAATAAACAAATAAGGAGAACAAATGCTGTTTAAGTATTTCTAACAAAATAGAATAATGTAATTACAATTAGGTATATTATTTAGCCCAAAATCACACTAACTGTAAAACTAATATTGTAATAGATAACACTGTAATACTGCAGCAGCTTAAAACTATACACAAGATAATATGTGTTTATTATTCATATATTTGTTACATACTTCCCATTTTTAGAATTGCTTTGTTTACATAAAAATTAGATATTCAAATTACTTTAAAATATAAATCAAAAGGAAATAGCACATTTAAAAGTGGACTAACTAAATCCTCACATATATAACCATCATAAAAACTCAAATTACAGAATTATTACAGATTTATCATTAAATATGCATACAAATAAGATTTGATATGACTTATATAATGATTGACAGGGGCAGGTAAAATTATTTTTATATCTTGAATGATATATGTTAATTTAAATAATAATAGTAAAATGTATTGCCATATGCAACAAAATAATTGCATGAAGCTTAAAATATTGCTAATAAAAATGGTCATTTTTGTAGAGGAATCTATTTCTGAATTAGTATAAATAATTAAGAAAAACATTAGAAGGTTAATTTATTTGTTCAACTACAATTTCACTTTATTACAGTATCATTGACATTCACAATGGTAGAAAAAACATGACATTTTTTGCTTTTCACCTCATTCTTGTTAAAATATAATTAGGCATTATATTATATTATATTATATTATATTATATTATATTATATTATATTATACTATACTATACTATACATACCATACCATACAACCATACTATACTATACCATACTATACTATACTATACTATATTATATTATATTATATTATATTATATTATATTATATTATACTATACTATACTATATTATATTATATTATATATTTTTATCTAGAAGTCTTACTCTGTTGGTTCTTTTTTTCTCGTTTGAATCTTTTTAGCATCAGTTCTATTGCTAAAATCTTTGATTTGAACAATCTCTTGTTTCACTAGTTCCTGGTCTTTTTCTAAAGAATTTATGTGTCATATTATTTGAAGATGATATTCCTTGAGAAAAATATATGGAAACTTAATTAGAAATAATTTTCTTTCTACTAGAGTATTGATTCTTACATCTGTCTTAAAAAATTCTAATATAAAACTTTTTAAAATTTTATTGTTTTTATCTCTTTATCCTTAAAATGAAATAATTCCAATATATTGTACTTTGATTTCATTTTCTTACTGATTTTTTTCTGACTAATTGCATTAATTTCTATAGCTTCACCTATGTATGTCTATGTTCTGGTGACTTAATGTATATCTTCTGAAATTACATCCAAATTTAGGAGTTTCATCCAAGAGATCTCTAACAACTCAAAATCTGGCAAGAACCATTTTTCTCTCTCTATTTTATCCTTATTCCTCCAATATAATACTTATATTATTTTTCCATGGTGATAGGACAATTTTTTTCACTTCTCCCCCAAGTCTGTGTAACATGTTCTTGATTTCTTGGTATAGTAAATACCTGTCTCAGTACATAGTCAAGTCTCAATATAGTTGATTCCACCATTGATTGATGGTTGAGTCTTCCATAGCAATATGGTTGCTTCTGCAGATTATTTAATATTTTCTTATTCAATTCTGTTCTTATTATACCATATCATGCATCTGTTTCTTGATAATTTTCTGAATTTTCTGAAGCCCTTATTGAAGGAATAAATTTGATCCCAGTTCCTTTCATAAAGTGTGGCATAGAACATTGGTACTCAGTATTAATTGAATAAATGAAAATTGCTTCCTAGTTTGATGCCACATAATGGGAATGACTTACTATTGCCATATAAATATTTTCAAAGTTATATAGGACACTCCTTTTAATGTAAAATTATTTTATTTTGGTAAAAGCACATGCATCTTCTTAATCATTTTAAGTGTCTAGTTCCAGATCACTAAGTATATACAATGTTCTTATACAAATATCCAGAAATTTTCATCTTGCAAATAAACTCTTACTTAATAAACAATTCCATTTTAGCTCTCCTTTCAGTTCCTTAAAACTATCATTCTACTTTTGTTCTTATGAATCTCTTTTGAATATCTCATAGAAGTGTAATCATATAGCAATTTGTCCTTTTGTGACTGACATTTCATTTAGCAGTGCCATTAAAATGTTTCCATGAAATAATGTGTGATAATATATTTTTTTCATAAGAATGAATAATTTGTCATTCTATGTATATGACACATTTTATTTATGCATTAATCAATTGAATATTTGGATGGCTTCCATCTTTCTTGGCTATTGTGTATACTGCTGTATTAGAATTGTTGTGCAGATATACTTTAAGAACCTGCATTTATAGTCTTTGGCTCAATGCCCACAAATAATTGCTGGATCATGTAATAATAGTTCTATATTTTAACTTTTCCACAGAATTGCTATATTGTTCCATAGCTAATAATGGTGCATGAGAGTAGATATTTTTGTTTTTGTGAAAAAGGGGGTGGGGGGGGATTTAGTGTGTTATAAAAAGTTCTTAACTTTGGCTCTAAAATAAAGATTCATATTTTTTAAATTTGGTAGCACTGATTTTTAAGAGTTTAAATGTATGTTATACTGACTACACCCATCACCAAAGTGCCACCATCCCTTCACAACTAGTATATTAGGGGACTTACGCTCATCTGGAATTTGTTGCTACTAATTTACAGCAACTTCAGGGGACAGAACAATTTTACAGTGAGCAGGGCACTTGCCTTGCATGAGGTTGACTGGAGTTCTATCCCTGTAACCGCATTTGTTCCCTGAGCCCTGCCAGGAGTGATCCCTGACCTCAGAGCCAGGAGTAAACTAGGCACCACTAGGTGTGACCCACAAATCAAAAGAACAATAGAAAGGCAACTTTATATTTTTTTTTTTGCTTTTTTTTGGGGGTCACATCCGGCAATGCTCAGGGGCTACTCCTGGCTCTGCTCTCAGGAATTACTCCCTGGCGGTATTCGGGGGATCATATGGGATGTCAGGGATGGAACCCAGGTGGGCACAGGCCGGCCGCATGCAAGGCAAACACTCTAGCCACTGGGCTATTGCTCCGGCCCCAGAAAGGCAACTTTAAATGGTTAAAATAGCCCAATTGAATGCTGTAATAATGCCTAAAATTTATAAAACCATACTGTTATCAATGATTGGATTAATTGCTTTGAACAAAATATTTGCTTTTTTAACTCACATGACCTGAACATTTTGTATGACACTCTAGGGAATTGTGGTTTAAGTCAAAATAACTTTGAGAATCACATAGTATCAAAGTATTGAGTTGGAATAAGAAACAATTTTAGTTACACTTTAAGCCATGAACTTGCCTCCCTTTATAATAACAAATTCCATTGTTTTAAAAATGGAACATTACTCCATTATGTGTCCTCAAAAATCACATAGATTGCTTCTGTTTCAAAAAATGAACGCAGTAGTAAAACATTAAAGTAAATACAGGGTTTATATTACAAAATATAAATGTTGTAAGATTTCATTCTTTACCTCAGTAGATTGTCTTGCATACAATAGCCAGTTGGAGACTATTCCTCTAATAGTGCACTGTTACCTTGTGGGCATTGTGGTTATGGCTTTTAAAAATTTTTTTATTATACCACCGTGAGATATACAATTACAAAGATGTTCAGAATTGGGTCTCAGTCATACATTGTTCAGCACTCACCCCTTCACCAGTGCCCCATTTCCACCACCAATGTACCCCACATTCCCTCCTCCCAGCTCTATAACAGGCATTTTTTCTTTTCCTTTCTCTCTCTCTCTCTCTCTTTCTCTCTCTCTCTGCCTGTCTCTCCATCTCGCTTTCATTTTTTTAAAATTTTTATTATACCATGTGAGATATAGAATTGCAAGGATGTTCATAATTGGGTCTCTACATACAGTGTTCCAGAACCCATCCTTCCACCAGTGCCAATTACCACCACCCACTTCCCAAACACGCCCACTCAAACTCTGTCAGCCCCTATTGCAGGCGCATTTTACTTCTCTGTCTCTTTGTCGATGTCCCTGTATTTTTCTCTCTCTCTCTCTCTCTCTCTTCTATTATACTTTGTGGCTTGTCCTACGGATACTAATAATGTATGATGTCTCTATCTGAATATGTAATAGTGAGTTCTAGTGTGACATCATAATTCCTCATTCCCCATTCCCTCTCCAGTTTGTTGCAAATAGAATGATCATTGAAGTGTACAAATGAGAAAGATCCTGAAAGGACCTGGTGCTAAAATAAAGCACGTGCCTGTGCAGACGTTTTAACTTCAGCTGAAACAGCAATGAGAGGGGGCCGGAGCAACAGCACAGCAGGTATGGAGTTTGCCTTGCACGTAGCCTACCCATGTTCGATTCCCCAACCACCACCGGAGTAAATCCTGAATGTAGAGTCAGGAGTGACCCCTGAGCATGGCTGGGTATGACCCAAAACAAAAATAAATAAATAAACAAACAAATAAACAAACAAACAAATAGATAGATAGACAAATGAACGAGTAAATAAATAAATAGATGAATTAATGAGTGAATAAATAAATAAATGAATGAGCGAGTAAGTAAATAAATAAAAAATAGCAATGAGAAAGTGATTTAGTACTTAAGCAACAGACCATTTATATAATATCTTAGTAAATACAGGGATATACATAATATCCTGTATTATGTATATACAGGATATACATATATAAAATCTTTGTAAATACAGGATATACATAAATCAATTATACACTGTTAGTGCTGGTATGTTTGGAAATTATTTAACCCAAGTAATGTTTAGGGCTTGGTCCACAGCAGTGTAATGTAGAAAATAAGACTAGAAATGTACAATGAATCAAAAGAAGCCTTGAGTATAGTTTAAACATTTAAGATATCATCCTGTAGAAAGTGTTAGCTACTATAGAATTTTGACTATGGGTATCATGATTTAAATATTATTGGTAGAGATGTGAAAAATCTTACATAACATAAATCATATAAATAAGAATAAAAGCTACTTTGAGTATGTTTGAAAATTTATAAATACAAATAAATATATTTTAAGACCAAATTATCAAGAAGTAAATCAATTAAAACCAATAGCTTGATATTTCTATGCAATTGAATTCTAGGAATATTTCTAAAACTGAAGGCAAGAATTCTATACACAACCTTTTATTCAAGCACAGATCTTTTCAGAAGGAACTTGAAATGTCAAGTATTTCTAAAACATGGAGCTTACATTTTATGAAGATATTCTAAGTCTTTCCCAAAATGACTTCTTGATTAATGCTTTGGTTTTATAAAACCATGCTTGTCATTGTCACTAAAGGTCTACCTTTCATTCAAGTTTTTACTGAGTGATGATAATTCTAAAATGTTTCCAAGATAACTGCTACAATTGTAATAATTTCCCTCTGAGTGTAAGTATGGTCTTTAAATATCATTCCTGTGGTTTTATGTTCTGTATAGTATAGTCAGTGTTCAAATAGGTACTCTAAATACATCAGCTATCTATCTATCTATCTATCTATCTATCTATCTATCTATCTATCTATCTATCTATCTATCTATCTATCTATCTATCTATCTATCTATCTATCTATCTATCTATCTATCTATCTATCTATCTATCTATCTATCTATCTATCTATCATTTATTGCTTTAAGATCACTCTTTTAATCAATGGACCAAAACTTAACAGTGCTAGAATTCATCCCCTTTATTAACCCATACAGGTAATCATTTGTCTTCTGGCTTGTTGAAACAATATGTCAGACATTTGCCACAATGTCTGTCCTAGTGGCTGGCCATAGAAACTCCAACACCACATTCATCTGAAGGGCACTCCAGCGAAGGCGGCTGATTTTGCCATTCTCATCCACCTTGTAGTATTTCAGGACAGCCAGTTTAACCTTCTTTCTCTTATGCTTATTCTTCTTGGGAGTGGTGTAAGACTTCTTCCTTTTCTTTGCACCACCCCAAAGTCTCAAAACAAGATAAAAAGTAGACTCCCTTTTGGATGTTGTAGTCAGACAAAGTACCTCCATCTTCAAGTTGTTTACCAGCAAAGATCAATCTTTGATGATTGGGAAGAATTCCTTCCTTATCTTAGATCTCAGCCTTGACATTTTCTATCTTATCCAAGGGTTTGACCTCTAGAGTGATAGTCTTCCCCTTAAGGGTTTTCACGAAAATCTGCATCTTGGTGGTGGGTCCACCACGGATGGCCAGTCGAATATATCAGCTACTTAAAGCAGAGATGATCCAGCAATACAAATCTTGAGACTGATTCAAGTCTAAGAAAGGTTCTCTGTTGCTGTCATGGAGGGGACAGTGTGGCTGAAAATTAGGAACTCTAGGAACTTGAGTAGAAAACCAAAAGAACTTAAATCCTAAAAATGATCTGTCAACAAACTTAAGGAAACTGGGAAGTTGATCTTTCCTGATCTTCTAAATAAGAATATAGCTGACCAATACCTTCATTTCAGCTTTAGTAGAGCCTGGTAGAAAGATCAGTTAAAAGACTAGATTTCTGGGCCAGAGCAATAGTCCAGCGGGTAGCCGCTTGCTTGCACGCCGGCCGGCCTATGCTGGCCCGGGTTCGATCCTCGGCATCCAACTTGGTCCCCAAAGCACCGCCAGGAGTAATTCCTGAGTGCAGAGCCAGGAGTAACCCTTGAGCATCGCCGGTTGTGACCCAAAAAGAAAAAAAAATAGATTTCTAATCCACTGAACTATGAACAATTTGGTGAAATATTTAGCCAATCAATTTATTAGCTGTTTAGCAAAATGATTGTTGTTTGATATAAAATTTCCCAAAAGCATTTGTGTAGTTAAAAAAATGACAACACTTGAAAAGCTAATTTGACTAAGATCATTTGTGGTTTAAGATACAGCTGAGAATAATTTAAATGTTCTCCCTTTCTAATTGTGTTACCATTTTTTGGGAAATGATCCATAATTTAGTAAAATATATATTTCAAGAAGATCATTTAAAAGATTTAATGATGGTTCCCATTAGGAATATATACTTTTATAATATGTAATTTATAAATATACAATTTTTCTTAATGTTTTAAACATTAAAAAATGTCATTATATTTCATTTATCTCCTAGATAAAATATGAGCTGGCTTAATGCTTTAGGTTTTAAATGATAGGATGGAGAAAGATTGGTGCATAATGGAATTATTACATTATTTATTAATGTACTTTTCTGTATTTTTTAAAAAGAGTACTGTAACAAACAATAACCATTTTATTAAACAGTCTAATAATTAATAAATGTTAATTGTTTTAACATCTTTTAAAGGAGACTTACTTAACTCTGTAGGCAACACGATAACTATCACACTGTAAGACAACATGGTATTTCTATTGGAAATATAACAAAATCTCTTTCCTAATAGAGATTCACTGACAGGTGAACTATCCCAAACTCTCTCTCATCTACACTACAGATTATTGTGGAATTGACAACTCTGTTCATAGTAGCGTACCTTAAAGCTACTTGTATGTATCACTGTATCACTGTCTTCCCGTTCATCATCAATTTGCTCGAGCGGCCCCAGTATCACTGTATCACTGTCTTCCCTTTCATCATCGATTTGCTCGAGTGGGCCCCAGTAACATCTCCATATGTCCTGTTTCATGCTAGTAGAGCCCAAGGGCATCTGCTTGCTCCAGGAACATAAAGAGCCTCAATCCATTCCGAATGAGGTCTATAATTGTTACTGGTATTTGGCATATCAAATACAACACGGATAGCTTGCCAGGCTCTGCTGCAGGTAGCATACTCTTGTAGGCATCTCTAAGTCCAGCATTTATTGATGAACCAAGCAGCCGCATGAGCTGGGCTGTGATAGGCTGGTCTGCTGGGTGGAGTTCTGACGCAGAGAGAAGTCCGATGTGGAAAATGGAGGCCCTCATGGAGTGGGGTCGTCTGGCTTGTTGCAGGTTCTGTTGGGGTGGTGGGCCAGGGCTACAACCCCACCATCCCTCCCGGGCACCTCGTGTGTGGCTGGGCACAGGGAGAGCCAGTAGCAGCTCTGCCCCATGTCTGTGAGTGTCCGGACCGGCATACCTGGAGCCAGATTTAAAAAAAGACTGCTGCAGGGTGGAACTTGATGAGCCGGGCTGTGATAGGCTGGTCTGCTGGGTGGAGTTCTGATGAGAGAGAAGTCCGGATGTGGAAAATGGAGGCCCTCATGGAGTGGGGAGTCTTCTGGCTTGTTGCGAGGCTCTGCTGGGGTGGTGGGCCAGGGCTACAACCCACCATCCCTCCCGGTGCCTCGTGAGTGGCTGGTCACAGGGAGAGCCAGTAGCAGCTCTGCCCTCATGTCTGTGAGTGTCCGGACACTCACTTGTAGTATGTGTACATCAAATTTAGTTATATCCATATTATTGTGTTTTAACATCCTTTTTTTGGATTAACCTTGTTAATATATGATTTAAAGATTTTATAAACATGGACCAGAGAGACAGTACAGTGGGCCGGGTTTGGCCTTGCTCACAGCTGACCTAGGTCAGTGCCCCTCACACCATGTAGTCCCCCAGCAGTGCTAGGAGTAATCCTTGAGCATCACTGGATTTGACCAAAAATTAAAATAAACAAATTAAGTGAGCACAAATTTTATATTTTTGTGAAGACTCTCAAGAGAAACATGAATAACTTCTGAAAAGTACAATCATTAAAAATAGAAAAATAAGCAAGAAGGTATAAAAACAAGTTCATTGCTCTAAGTTGCTTTCTGAGTAATGATTCTTATTCTACTTTAAAGTAACTGAAATTAGAAATCACAGATAATACATTGTCCAGGACTTATGCAATCAGTAGATCTTCACTTAACTTATTTTTTTTTTCTTTTAGTCACACCCTGAGATATACTCAGGGGTTACTCATGGCTCTTTGCTCAGGAATTACTCTTGGAGGTGCTTGAGGGACCACATGGGATGCTGGAGATTGAACCCTGGTCAGTCATGTTTAAGCAACCTACAGACTGTGCTACCACTCCGGTCCCTACTTAAACTCTTTTGAAGGAGAAAAGATATTTTATCATATTATTATTCACCAATGTATTAAATGAAAATCTGATGCTATTTTTGGGTGTATTTTCATGCCTTGTAACTTTAACTGTTCTGTATATTAAACTTCACAGAGCTTTATGTCTTAGTATAGAAATAAAATTGTATAGCATTTGAATAGCCAAATAAATGAGCTAAATACACACATGCACACACATACATACTGCTATCATAAAATAATATTTTCATAACAGAAGAACTTAGTTCTTCTGAAAGTTATCCCCTGTTGTGACAAAAATATTTCCATCCAGATGAACCTATTATTACAATTTAATTGCTTGATTTTATTATGTCTCTCTAATTTCAGAGTTACAAAAATACCTTTTTTATTATTTAGGTTCCTATGTGACTTTATCAGAGGGAGAATATTGACAGTAAACTAGTGATAATGTTAGAAATATTTAAGTTAATTTTTTAAGCATAAATTAAGTTATTTTAGATTATGCTAAGAATTTGAGAGTTTTCCTTAAGTTCAGAGTTTCATTTTCTTTGCTTTTTTTTTTTTTAAAGATTTTATCTATTTCAGTTTGGGGCCATACCTGCTTTGGCCTACGTTCAGAATATTTTGTTTAATAACCATATGCACTGAGATCTCCAGAAAATATATCAATGAACTATAAAAGAGGATGGGAAAACGAATGCTATAATTAAAGCAATACATTGACTCCTCTGTAATCTAACTCATGAAATTATTCTATGCAGTCATTCTTGGATGTTAGATCCTTTGACATTCTGGTTACTTCCCTAAATTATTTTCTAATGTGACAATTTATATCTTTTCAGCCAATAATTTAATATAATTATTTAGGAGGTTGGCGCACACCCATGTGCTCTGTATTTATTCCTTGCTCTGCACTCAGGAATTATTTTTGATGTTGCTCATGGGACCATATGGGATGCAGGGTCTTGAAGTCTGGTCTTGGTCACGTGTAAGGCAAATACCCTACCCAGTGTACTATCTCACCAGCCCTAATGCAATATAATTTTGAATTATATACTTTTCATCTAAAATCCTTATCAACATTTCCCAATGTTACTATATACTCTTGATAATTATTTTTTGACTACAACTTAAGAATCTTTGATAAGGAAGTCTGACCATCTTGTGGGTGGGTGGCCACATGATCTTTAGGCATCCCATGGGATCCAGTCAGTAATGGCTCTAGTCCAGCGGTCTTCTCCAAGTTGCATTACATGTCCAGCCCATCTGATTTTTGATGCCTTGACAAAAGTGAGAGCACCCTGACTCTGGAACATTACATGTCCAGCCCATTTGATTTCGATGCCTTGGCAAACAAGACAGCGTCCCTGATTCTGGAATTGCGACGGAGGTCAGAACTCCAGATTCCTTCTCTCACTTGAGTAAGGCATGATATTCCAAGCATAGCTCTTTCGATTCCCTCTCTGGGAGACCCGAATAGCATTCTCATCCTGCTTTCTTAGGGCCCAGGTCTCTGAGGAGTATGTTAATGCAGGGAGAACGGTGGAGTCAAAGATGTGCCCGAGCCGGAGGTTCTTTGTCCTTTTAGCTATTTCTTCGATGCCTTTGAAGGCATTCCATGCCACTCTCTTCCTCCTGCAGCTCAGGTTTTAGGTCATTCATCATGTTGATTTCGACCTAGGTACACATAACTGCTGCATTCAGAGATGTTTGTTCCATTGAGAGTGAATGGGGCCTCTGGAACTAGTTCATTCTTCATGAACATAGTTTTCTTTTAGATTCAGCTGTAGACCTATCTTTCCACATTCTCGGTCAAAGTCAGCCAGCATTTGTGCCGCTTGGCTAATGTTTGGTGTTATTAGAATGATGTCACCAGCGAAGCGGAGGTGGTGTAGTTGCCGACCGTCTATCTTCACTCCCATTCCTTCCCATTCTAATTGTCGCATGATGTTCTCGAGGGTAGTGCTAAAGAGTTTTTGTGAAATGGTATCACCCTGTCGGAACCCCTTTTTGATATCAATGATCACTTCTTTGTAGAATGGTGAGATCCTGGTGGTGAATCTGTAATACAGCTCACGAAGGATGTATTGGGTTTGAACACCCTGTTTGACTAGGGCTTCGATGACTACTTCAGTCTCCACAGAATCAAAGGCTTTCTTTAAATCAATGAACATGAGACAGAGCAGCATCTTGTACTCCCTACAAACCTCAATGAACTTGGTTTACTCTGTGGATATGGTCAATTGTGCTGAATCCTTCCCGGAAAACAGCTTGCTCGCATGGTTGTCCTTCATCTAGTATTCTGCCAATTCTGTTCAGGATGACTCGTGTAAACAGCTTGTAGATGACAACAGGCAGATGGGGCGATAGTTGCCGATGTTGTGAATGTCTCCCTTCTTGAACAGTAGAACTCTCCTTCTGGTTTTCCATTGGGAGGGCACCTGCATTCAGACAGGTAGTGTGTGAAGAGCCGAGCTAGTGTATTGATGAGTACTAACGGCAGATTTTTCAGGTGTTCGGGTCTGATTTTTTCTGGGCCTGGTGCTGTTCCCTTCTTTACCGATGAAATGGCATGTCAGATTTCAGAAGGGAGAACATTGGGAATGACATATCCATCCTTCAGAATTTGGTATGTGGGCAGGTGGACGTGGCTATCAAAGAGATCTGAGTAGAAGTCATGGATAATCTTCTCCATTGCCTTTCTGGAAGATGTGGATTGATCCATCAGGGCGTTGGAGGGCAGTCATCTTGGTCTTATAGTTGGTGAAGGACAGGCTTGCGGTGTGAATGTTTTTCCGTCTTCTGCTGAATCTTCCAGTATTTCTGCTCTTCTGTCTTTGAGGTCTTCTTTTATTGCTTCCTTGCACTGTTTCGCAAGCTTGGACATTAGCATTTGGTCTCCTGAGACTTGCCCCTTGCCACGTTGGCGAATGAGCTCCAGAGTTTCTGAAGACAGGCATCCTTTTGTGTCTTTCTTTCTCTCGGTATTCTTCACACAATCATGGAGATGTGAACCAGTCAGTTGTATTATTCAACAATGTCGTCAATGATGTTATCAAGACCCTGAATGAACGGTTTGAGGCTTTTCATATTCCTGAATCAACCAGATGCCATTGGGCTACTTTGGCACGTGATAGGGTCCAATGGAAATGTTACTGGCACCCGCTCGAGCAAATCGATAAATAATGGGTTCAAGTGATAAAGTGAACTTAAGAATCTTTATCTTTTTACAGTGCCCTTTAAAAAAAAAACAAAAAACAACTCCCCTTTTCACCATATTATAAACTTTCAGAGAAAGACATGTTTATGAGTGGATTTTCTGCACTTTGTTGATTTTTATTTATATGAATTTTCTGAGTTATTAAAGGTGTTGCTAATACCCACAATGATATTGGGAACCATAGAGGAATCCATTTGGTCATGGTTATTTTATATTGAGAAACTATATGGAAAAGATTCCGGGAAAATGGTCACATATCCAGCAAATGTACAGCTTTTCAGAAGATGATAATGATGGGAAGTTTATATCAGGACATTATTTTACCTGTCAAAGGTTAGTATGTAGAGGTGTAAATGGATTAAGTGTGCAGGTGCCCTACTGCTTATGTTACTGTTACAAAACCTTCTAAATAACCAGAACAACTGGCAGTACAGAACAAAGCACAGGAACCCTATCATATGAATACAGAAGGAAAAATAAAGAAGGAAGCCCATTATAATGGTAGGAAGTTTCGGTATTGCGCAGGTAGGGTACTTGCCTTGTACATTGTTGACTCAGTTTGATCCTTAGCACCATATATGGTTCTTGAGCCCTGCAGGAGTGATCCGTAAATGCAGAGCCAGGAGAAAGCCCTGAACAATGCCAGATATGGCCAAAAGACATAAGTGAATAATTATAGGAAGTTCAGTTTTCTCATGTGATGATATGGATAAGTATACCAGAATCATCAAAGGAATTCCCAGTATGAAACTGGACCAGTACATAAGGATTTCAGTGGTCAAGAACAAAAAACCTGG
>JAJIBD010014667.1:0-23728 GCA_021461705.1 Cryptotis parvus | reverse complement strand
CCTGGCTCTGCACTCAGGAATTGTCCTGGTGATGCTTGGGGGGGCCATATGAGATGCTGGGGATCGAACCCAGGTCGGCTGTGTGAAATGCAAATGCCCTACCCGCTGTGCTATTGCTCCTGCCCAGCTTTTAAATTATTTGTTCTATTTCTGTGAAAAATGGCATTAGGACTTTGAAAAGGATTGTATTGCATCTGTAGGTTGCTTTAGGCAACATGGTCATTTTTTCCATGTAATCCATAAACATGGTTACATTCCTATAATTTGTATATAATAGAGACTTTGTTTATGTCTTTGTTTATTTTCTAGTTTTCATTGTAAAGGTCTTTGACCTTTATTAAGTTTACTCCAGATACTTCCTCCTTTTCAGTGAAATTAACAATGGAATGTTTTCCTATATTTCTCTTCCTGCTAATTTGTTATTTGTGTACAGATATATTACAAAGTTTTATATATTGGTTTTGTATATTATATCCTGTACTTTTACCATATAACTATTATTTCTATTTGTTTTTAGTAGAGTGTGGAATTTTAACATGTCATCTGCAAATATTATGTTTTACTTAGAGTATAGATATCTTTCATGTATTTTTCTTGCTGTCTTATTGCTGTGCTTCAGGCTTCCAAAACTATGTTGAACAGTAGTCAAGTCAAAGTGGTCATAGTTGTAATTATTATCTTTTTCTCCTGGTAGTGGGGGGGGTGTCACACCAAGCTGTGCTCAGGGTGTCAGGGTGTGCTCCTGACTCTGGCTGTGTGCTCAGAATCCTTGGCTGGGCTCTGGGGACCACATGGGGTGCCAGGGTCAAGCCTGAGTTGGCCACAATCCAAGGCAAACACCTCGGGTGTATTGTCTCTCTCCCTTCTCTTTTTGAGCATTCAAAGCCTTTCTTTTTTTTTTTTTCTTTTTGCTTTTTTGGGTCACACCCGGCAATGCTCAGGGGTTACTCCTGGCTCTACACTCAGGAATTACTCCTGGCGGTGCTCTGGGGACCATATGGGACGCCGGGGGATCGAACCCGGCAGGCCTGTGCGGCCACGTGCAAGGCAAGCGCCCTACCCGCTGGGCTATCGCTCCAGCCCCTCAAAGCCTTTCTAAAACAAGAAATCTTTCAGTCCTAACCCTAAATATGTCAGATTTTCTCAGATCTTATTTTGTTTGTAGATAAGTTTTTTTTTTTTTTATCAAATAGTAGTCTTTATTTTATCTATGCTGAAATTTACTTTTATTTTTCTAATTTTTTTTTTGGGGGGGGTCACACCCGGCAATGCTCATGGGTTTCTCCTGGCTCTGCACTCAGGAATTACTCCTGGCGGTGCTCGGGGTATGCCGGGAATCGAACCCGGGCTGGCATGAGCCGGCCACGTGCAAGGCAAACGCCCTACCCGCTGGACTATCACTCCGGCCCCTATTTTTCTAATGTTTTGAAGAATGTGAGAAATATTTGCTAATTTTTAGTCATTGAATAAAGTTAATCTACTTTTTTAATTAGATTTGAGTGGCCTTAATAAAGGCATTTTATTTTTTTTAATTGGAAGAAAATGCTACTTTAGCATAATTTCAGGGAAGTGATAAGACTGTGTGGTCCTATGCGGCCTTGACTGCTCATTGGAAATCGGTGAGCCCTTACAACAAATGAAATGTACACGTTGATTTATTTTTTGCTGGAAATGGGGAACTGGGCAGCAGGGGTGCTCAGGGGCTATTTATAAGCTTGCCGCTCACAAGTGACCCATGGAGTGTCTGGAGGGGACCATGTGTGATGCCAGGGATTTGAACCAGGCTCAGTTGCATGCAGGACTAACACCTCACCTCTTGTGCTATCTCTCTGGTCCTGTAGAGACATCTTAAATAGATTTTTTTTTTTTGCTTTTTTGGGTCACACCCGGCAATACTCAGGGGTTACTCCTGCCTCTTTGCTTAAGAATTACTCCTGGTGGTGCTGGGGGACCATATGGGATGCTGGGGATCGAACCCAGGTCAGCCACGTAGTAGGCAAACGCCCTACCCGCTATGCTATCGTTCTGGCCATTAAAGTTGAGCTTTTTGGTAAGCAATTAAAGTTAGAGTTCTGGCCTAGAAAGCTAGAATGGTCAGTTATTAGTTAATTTGATAATGTATATTACAAAGGGACTTTAATTAGTGCATGCTTATTTCCTTAGACAATACCTTGTCTCAGACTAGCATGATTTTATTGATTTGGAGTTAAGATCTTGATTTATAATGGAGAAAAGGTGAACAATTTATTTACTTTTCAGTGGGTGTGTTCTTTTTTTTTTTTTTTTTTTTGCTTTTTTGGGTCACACCCGGCAATGCTCAGGGGTTACTCCTGGCTCTGCACTCAGGAATTACTCCCTGGCGGTGCTCAGGGGACCATACAGGATGCCGGGATTGAACCCGGGCCATCGCAGGCCAGCGGCGTTCCAAGGCAAATGCCCTACCCGCTGGGCTATCGCTCCGGCCCCATTTTGAGGTATTTTTTTAGATTAATATCGAAATACAGGGTCTTGGCAAATGACTAGAAAATGTTCTTTCATTTTGAAATAAGTTGCTTCTTGGACTGGATAAAATAAAGTAGTTATTTTCCCTTGACATTTCCTTAGAAGTTAAAATGTTTTTCAGAACTTAAAACTATTTCATTATGAATTACTAGTCATATTGACAAAACTAATGGCCATTGACAGCCTTTTTAAAAAATCTGTTTTCTGTTATGAAATTAGTTTTTTTTTAATTCAGCAAAGGTTGCATGCATGACTTTGTGTATCCCTGTTGAAATGACCGAAAGCATAGTCCGGAGTTCCTGTCTGTTTAGCTTGACCTCTGTTGGACGAGCGAACTTGATTGTCTCTAGGGCTCCTCAGCTCTAGACATGAGTTTGTATTCCAACTTGAAAGAGGCAGAGGACCGAGATGCCTCCTCCTTCCCTTCCTCTCTTCCTCTCTCCTTCCCTCCCTCCCTCGATTTCTTTCTCAGGAGGCCACACCCGTGCTGAGAGATTCTCCTGACATTGCATCAGGGATGGCTCCTGACAGGCTGGGGGTGCCCTATGGGGGATCAAACCCAGGTCACCGAGAGCAAGGCAGGCGCCCTCCCCCTGCACTCTCTCCCTTTCTTAATTAGCTTTAATGTTTTTGTGCAGATAATACAGAATTTTACAGAATTAAAAAGCAGTTTGCTAAAACTAAAACAAAATGAAGTCTTTGCCAGCTGTCGATAAGGAAGATATAAATGAAGCAGATCTCTTAACATTCAGGGGCTGGAGAAATGAGTGAAGTATACATTCTCTCTTTTTTTTTTTGGCATTTTTTTTGGGGGTCACACCCGGCAGTGCTCAGGGTTTCTCCTGGTTCTGCACTCAGGAATTACTCCTAGTGGTGCTTGGGGACCATATGGGATGCTGGAGATCGAACCCAGGCCGGCATGGGCAGGCCAGCGTGCAAGGCAAACACCCTACTCGCTGGATTACCGCTCTGGCCCCCTGAAGTATACATTCTTTTTTTTTTTTTTTTTGCTTTTTGGGTCACACCAGCAATGCTCAGGGGTTACTCCTGGCTCTGCACTCAGGAATTATTCCTGGCAGTGCTCGGGGGACCATATGGGATGCCGGGGATCGAACCCAGGCCGACATGGGCCGGCCGCATGCAAGGCAAACACCCTACCTGCTGGGCTATCTCTCCGGCCCCTGAAGTATACATTCTTATACCAGTCCACACCCACGTGTGTAAGAATTTTAAGCAGTATAATTGAGCCGTAGCCTAAATAATGAATTGTATTTTAATAACATTATGTTTTGCTTTAAAGCCCATAGTAATTTTTAAATCTTTGTTAGATAAATGTCAGAGAATGTTGAAACCCTTCATACTGAACTTGAAAAAGTGTGGAAATGAATCACTAGTATCACTTGTCTTCCCCTTGTTCATCAATTTGCTGGAGCAGGCACCAGTAACAACTCCATACTTCCTATCACATGCTGGTGTTGCCCAAGGGCATCTGCTTGCTGCAGGAATACGCAGAACCTCAAATCAATCCTTCAGGTCATGGGAATGAGGTTTATAACTGTTACTGGTTTTTGGCATATCAAATATGACATGGGTAGCTTGCCAGGCTCTGCCGTGCGGGAGAATGATCATTACAGTGTGTAAATGTGAAAGATCCTGGGAAGGACCTGGTCCTAATTTCCATTATTGTCTAAGAATGTCACGGCTGCTTAGCGGCTGCACGCCAGAGCAGCTGTGGGTCTGGAGTGTCTCTCTTCCGGTTGCTGGGTGTGGTGGCTGAGAGCTTGAAGCTACACCCTCTGACATGGAGGTAGAGGAATGGGAGGAGGAGCCCAAATCCCTGCTCCAAGTGGAAATGAATACAGGATACATTTTTTTTTCATGTTTTTTTTATTTTTAAAATTTTTTACACCACTTTTATTATTTTTATTTTTATTTTTTTTGTCCTTCAAGCCTTTATTGAAGAGCAATGATCCATGCACTCAGATCTTGTTGAAAGCAGCCACATCCACGGACTGCACGTAGTCCTCAAGCGCGGTGATCTGCTCCTCCAGCATATCAGTTCCAACTTTGTCATCTTCAACCACACACTGTATTTGAAGTTTTTTAATTCCATATCCCACTGGTACTAGTTTGGAAGAGCCCCACACCAAGCCATCCGCTTGAATGCTTCGGACGCACTCCTCTAATTTTGCCATATCTGTTTCATCATCCCAAGGCTTCACATCCAGCAAGATGGAAGACTTGGCAACAAGTGCAGGCTATCTTAAACTATCATTTCTAGTTACACCACTTTTAGACATACAATTCCAATATGCTCATGCTCAAGTTTTGGTTCTACAGTGTTCCAACACCCATCCCTCCACCCAAACCCATCTCCCATCACCAATGTCCCCACCTCCCTCCCCCTCCTGCACCCCAACTATTTGGCGGGTTCTGTATATCTTTTCTCTCCTCTCTATCTCTCCTCCCACCTAACTTTCCTATACATCGTAGAATGCAGTACATTAAAGGACATAACTGTTTCCACTTACTTGATGAACTGCATGGCCACAAGCGGCCGCGCAACTTACGGGCCTCATGGTCAGCGTCTGGACAGCGAAAATGGCAGCTAATGTGGTGGGTGAGTCTTCATCCAGCTGCTTCTGGAACCCCCCAGAGGTGATGGGCCAACACCCAAAACCCATCTGTCCTCCTGTGGGCCTCATGGTCAGCTGAGCTACGGGAGAGCCGAAGTTCCAGTTCCCCAGCTGCATCTGAGGCTTTGCAGGCTATGGCTGGTCTCCCCAGGGCAGCTCCTGGGCGAGGCTACCGGGCTCAAACAAAATAGATAGGGGAAGGGCGACCCCCAGCTACAGGATACATTTTCACAAGGAATTCTCTGCTGCTTGGTCCCTGTCTATCCTAATTTCATTGTTGTAAAATTAGAGTTTTGTTTTGGTGTGTTGGCATTTTTTAAAGTTAATTTTTTGTAGTGTTAGGAATTAGACTCAAAGTCTCTTACATCCAAATAAGATGGCATTACTACTGAGTCACGTCTCTGGCCCTAAATTCAGTGCTTTTGAATTGCTTTTACGGTCTAAGTAGATGTGAATATTGAAATAAAGTATAGAAATAAACAATTAGAAATAAAGTAGATGTGAATAAATTAGAAATAAATTAGAAATAAATTAGAAATAAAGTAGATGTGAATATTGAAATAAAGTATAGAAATAAACAATTAGAAAAATGTTTTGGGCCACATTCAGCCATGCTTGGTGGCCATTTCTGGCACTGTGCTCAGAAGTCACCCCTGGCAGTGCCTGGGAGCCCAAAGGGCTTCATATAAGCAAGGCACATGGCTGACCCCAGTTCATTCCCTGTCACTGCATATGGTCCCCTGACATTGGATTCCTGTGCACAGAGCCAGGAGTAAGTCCTGACCGGTCCTGGATGTGGTCCAAAACAAACAAACAAAAAGACAACCCATAAAAACAAAAAAAATCCCACAACAAGTTCCAGGCTGTAAGAAGTGGCTCCGTGGAAGTGTGAGTTGGGGTCTTGAGCATAATGAACTGTGCCATCTCCAGCACATCTCATTCTGTTGTACACAGGCACCGTGCGTAGGTGTGACACCAGCAAACACAACTAAGTTTGTAAGCACCGCAGCCAGAAGGCATGGGGCCAGCCGGGCATGTGGCTAAGTAGCAAAGCCAGACATGTGGCTTTGATCCCTGGCACACACAAAAGGAAGAACTTTTTTGTAAAAGCATGTGATTGCTGATGAGCACTGTAGTCAAAGAGTGAAACACACAATCCAAGTATATGCAGTTCCCTGTCGTTACAGTAACAGCAGCAGAGGAAAGGGAAGGAGAAAAAAAATGGGGAAAGGGAGGACATGTTGAGGGCCGTGGAAGTAGTTCAGATATTAGAGCCACGGGCTTTGTCTGTGTGAGGTTTCTCCTGACCAAGTGTGCAGGCGGAGCTCGGAGCCACGTGGGTGACTTGTCTCACACAGGAGCACAGAGACGTGCAGTCCCCTCCCATCCCAGCTGACGTCTGGAGAATCAGATGATGTTTCCACACACACCGTTCAGTCTCAGAGCCATATGGCCCCTGGCCCCTGCCCCATACCTAGCACCTTAAGGTGTGGCCCCCCCAAACATTAACAACCCCCACATTTCCAAATTTCCTGGTGAGGGCTATGGCTCCACAGTGGAGCCCTTGCCTTGCGTGTCGGAGGCACATGCAAACCAAGTGCCTTTCTTCCCGTGCTGTGTTCCTAAAACTTGTTTTTTTTTTTTAATATGGTCAATGAGTTGAAACAATTGATGTGGAAGTAATGTTATTTATGTAGTTTTGACTTTGGGGGCACACCCAACTATGCTTACTTGGTAGGGCTTATTCCTGGCTCTGTGCTTATACTCACTACTGGCAGTGTTCTAAGGGCCATAAGCAACACTTGGGAGCCCCCACCACAAAACAAATGCAAACTAAAACAACTAAAGTCCTTTATTTTTTTTGGAAAACATTGAAGGCTCCTTTCTCTCTCTCTCTCTCTCTCTCTCTCTCTCTCTCAATCTATCTATCTAATCTATCTTTGCTTTTTTTGGGTCATACCTAGGGATGTTCAGGGCTTACTCCTGCCTCTGCACTCAGGAATTACTCCTGGTGGTGCACAGGGAACCATATTGGATGCCGGGATCGAACCCAGGTTCTCCATGTGCGCAAGGTAAATGTTCTCCCCCACTGAACTATCACTCAGGTCTCAAAGGCTCCTTTATTCAATTGCTAATAGAAAAAGAAAAAGAAATGGAAAGGGATAATAATCCAGTATGACTTTATGTTACTGTGGTACTTGTTCTTTTGTTTTTGTTTTTTGGGTCACACCTGGTGATGCTCAGTGGTTACTCCTGGCTCTGCATTCAGGAATTAGTTCTGGTATACTGGGAACCACATGGGATCCTGGGGACCAAACCCGGATTGTCTGTGTGCAAGGCATACGCCCTACTTGCTCTCCTAGCACTCCAGCCGATTTTTTGTTTTTGTCTTTGGTTTTTTTTTTTTTGTTTGTTTGTTTGTTTTTGGGTCACACCTGGCAATGCTCAGGGGGTACTCAAAGGCCTCGGAGATTGGTCTTCTTACTTAAAATTACCTCTAACTATGTCCAGGGACATAGTTTGTCTTGCAGGGCCAGAGTAGAGGAGGTGGGGTGCTTGCCTTGCATGTAAGGTGGTCCCTTAAGTCTGCTAGAAATGATCTCTTGAGTGTAGAGACAGGAGTAGTTTCTTCGCACTGGTGATGTGGCCCCACAACCTAATAAAAGTTTGCCTTGCAAGCAGCTGACCCTGGTTTGACCTGTAACACCACCCATGGTCCAGTGAGCAAAGGACTAAGAGTAGCTAGTCTCTGAGTATTGCCAGGTATGGTTCAAAACACTTCCCCTCTGAGATATAGTTCTGGTAAGGGTTTTTTGGAGTCAATTCTGGTGGTACTCCAGCCACTGAGCGGGTGATTCAATGTCAGGTCTTAGAGGATGCAAAGCGTGGACCCTGTGGTTCCAGGGACTAAGGCTACACCTAGAGGTTCTTTCAGTGGTTCTCAAGGACCATGTGTGTGCCAGAGTTGGCACTTAGGACCTGGAATATGCTTTTCTGAGATACTTTTGTTGTACCTGTATACCAGTGAGTTTCCTTCCATTATTATTATTTATTGTTATTGTTATTAACAAGTGCTTAAGTTTTTTTTTCTTTTTGGGTCACACCTGGCGATGATCAGTTGTTACTCTTGACTCTTCGCTCAGAAATTACTCCTGGAGGTGCTCAGGGGACCATATGGGATGCTGTGGTTTGAACCTGGGTTGGCCGCATGCAAGGCAAACGCCCTACCCACTGTGCTATTGCTCCAACCCCAACAAGTGCTTAGATTTGAACACAGGTCCTTACCCATGCAATACAAATACGTTATTTTAGGTTGTTTTTTTTTTCTTTTTTGGGTCACACCTGGCAATGCTCAGGGGTTATTCCTGGCTCTGCACCTCAGGAATTACTTCTGGCAGTGCTCGGGGACAATATGGGATGCCACGGATTGAACCCAGGTTGGCTGAGTGCAAGGCAGATGCTTTACCTGTTGTGCTGTCGCTCCAGCCCCAAGTGCTTTATTGCTGAACTAAATCCACGACCCTTATACTGATATATTTTAAGATCAATTTTTGGCTCAAATGTACTGATCTCTGAAATTTAGGTACCGAAGCACTAGGTACTGAAGTTCCTTGAGGTTTTTGTTTGTTTCTGGTTACACCTGATGGTGCTCAGGGATCACTCTTGGCAGTGCTAGGGAATCTTATGGGGTGCTGGGATTGAACCCAGGTGAGCTGTCTGCAAGGCAGTTCCCTTTCCCCTGTACTGTCTCTGGCAGCAGTTTCTTGTTTCTTTTTTTTTTTTTTTGGGTCACACCCAGCAATGCTCAGGGGTTACTCCTGGCTCTGCACGCAAGAATTACTCCTGGCGGTGCTCTGGGGACCATATGGGATGCCGGGGATCGAACCCGGCTGGCACAGGCTGGCCACTTGCAAAGCAAACGCCCTGCCCTCTGGACTATCACTCTGGCCCAGTTTCTTGTTTCTTGATTGCTTCCTTTTTCCATCAAGTGTCTTGTCTGTATCTCTTTCTGTTTAGGGCTTTACCTGCACGTGCTCGGAGGCTACTTCTGGCTTTTTGCTCAGGAGTCACTCCTGGCGGTACTTGGGGATTAACTATATTTGGTGCTCGGGATTGAATTGGGACAGTTGCATGTAAGGAAAGCTCTTTAAATCTTGTACCATCTCTCTAACCTGCAACTTTTAATTTAAAAAAATTTTGGCACTGTGGCTTACAGTACTGTTAAAGGTAGGGTATCACACACGACACAGTTCAGCCCGACTGCCTCTCCCAAGTGTCTGCTTCCCTCTACCACGTGCCAGTTTCACCCCATCTTAATCCCCCTTCCTCCCCAATTTCCTCCTAAAGACCAGTTCTGGGTTTCTGTTTCTTTTTGGGTATTTGTTACACCTCTACTTTGTTTCTTTATATCCCAGGTAGGAGAGAGAGCATTTGATTCACTCAGCATGATAGTCTGCCCACATAGTAGCAGATCACATGATTTCAGCTTTTCTTTCATTCTATATATGAACGAACGGTTTGAGGCTCTTTGAACCTGAAGCAACCAGATGCCATTGGGCTACACTGGCACGTGATAGGGTCAAATGGAAATGTTACTGGCGCCCGCTTGAGCAAATCGATGAATAACGGGATGTCAAGTGATCGAGTGACCAGTTTCTTTATCTAGCTCTGTTCTGGCCTGCCTTTAAGTGCGCCACCATCTTAGCACTGTTGTGGACTGTGCAGACAAAATTTTGTGTATCTTGGGGGGTTAGGGAGATAGATAGGTCAGAGATCTGTAGCACATGCTTTGCATTCTCCGTGCTCTCTCTCAGTTTGATTGCTAGGATCCTAGAGAGCCCCACCCCCCAGCCCCGCCAAGCACCACTGGGCTAGCCTGCATGGTCCCAGCTTTACGGGCCTGAGCACAACTGCATCACTGGGCCTGGGAATTGAACCTTCAGGCCTGCAAATCCAGGCCCAAGTATTTGGGAATGACCCCTAGTATCCCTGAGCACTGCTTATGAGGTCTCCCCCACCCAAATAAAATTTGTGCTTCTTTTGAGATTGAATAGGGACTGTAATGTTTCTGTGAGTTGATATCTAGACCATCTCAAAGTGAGTGTCTCACAGCCTTCAATATTACGCCTTACAAGGCCTGGTTTATAGCTTAGTGGCAGCTCGCTTGTTTTGCACACTGATATTCTGGGTTTGATCCCTGGCTCCAACCAAAAAAATATAGGTTACAACTTTTTTAAGGTTTGATACTTTATGAGGGAATCAGATGAATCTTTTAAAGAATTCTTTCAAGAGATGTTAAAAACAAACTGGTAATTAATACAAAGAGTAGTTTCTAGATAATTTTATTTATTTATTTTTGGGTTTTAGGTCATACCAGTGGTGCTCAAAGCTTACACCTGGTTCTGCATTCCCAGTGGTGCTCAAAGCTTACTCCTGGTTCTGCATTCAGGAATTACTCCTGCTGGTGCTCAGGGGACCATATAGGATGCTGGGGATCAAACCCAGGTCAGCCATGTGCAAGGCAAACACCTCCGGCTGTCCTATCTCTCTGATCCCTGTTACTCTTATATTTACATTCACATTTCCAACTGTGTTTTGTTTTTGCTTTGGTGACTTTTGGATCACACTGGCAGTGCTTAGATGTTCCTCCTGGATCTGTGTGTAGGGTCATTTCTGCTGATGTTAGGGGAGCCATAAGTGGGTGGTGCTGGAGGTTGACCACGTGCAAAGCCAAGTGCTTTACCTCCGTACCATCTTCTGGCTTGCAACTGTAGTTTTGTCTTCCTAAAAAAAATTTTTTTTTACATCTGACAGTGCTCAGGGGCTACTTCAAGTTCTGTGTTTGGGGTCACTCTTGATGGTGATTGGGAGAACATGTCACGGGCCCACATGTCGGGTGATCCTGGGCCTCATATGTGAAGTGTGCTCTTCAGTCCCCCCATCCCTGTAATTTTGCTTTTATACACGATTTTGACTTATAAAGCTCTAGCCTCTAAAATCATGATTTAGATTGCTATAGTCCGAATCTAACTAATTGAATCTCAGCATTGCTACTGGTATAAGTGTATTATGCATCATTCACATGTATAATGCATGTGTAATGCAAACTGGCAGACTTAGCCCCAGCTGATGTGTTAAATGTTCTGGAAAGAGGTTTTTCACACATTTAAATTGTGTTATTTTCCTTACACAGAAGTGCTCAATATTATTGGCCTGGACAACAGTAATTGAATCACAGCTAACTTGAATTAGTCCAAACTGAAAATCTGTTGTTTGATCTGGAGGAAAATTTGTTCTGTATGTGTCTGCTAACCTCTAAAAGTATTGGATCTTTAGATGTGTGAAAGCGTACTAAATAATAAAATGCTTATTTAAAAGAAGAAAATTAAAAAGAAGAAAATTAAAATTTGTTGTTAATTTTCCAAGTAGTTTTACACTCTTGGGACCAGAGTCATAATACAGCAGGTAGGGCACTTGCGGGTGATATGGGTTCAATCCCGAGCATCCATATGGTTCCCTGAGCACTGCCAGGTGTGACATCGCTCACCAATGCCATTTGTACTTTGATAATTAATAAATTAACAAAAAAAGTGTTAAATTATAGATTGAAATAACCTTTTACCATTTTGGTTTCCTTTGTGTGAGAAGGAAGTTGGTAAGATAGAAAATGAGTTGGCTTGTAAAAATGTTTACATGATTATATTTTGTACTTAACAAGGAAGTTTTCATATAAGATAGTGGAAGAAGTACTGTGTATTAAAGTGTCTAAATACCTAAAATCCTTTTCAATGGTCCTTAAAGTCATTGGATAGCCATATGGTTGGAGGCCAGGTTAGATGATGGTCATCTTAGGCTTTATTGGAACTGGAGCTCGTTATCTTGGTTGAATCTTCATCTAATTCTCAACAGCTTTTGTGACTGTGGGGCTGCCGTGCTGTTTCTCTGATTTCTGATCTGTAAATGGGTTTATTTAAAACACCTTTAGAAATTGTCTCGTGTCTTTAAATGAAAAATGTGTGTTCATGTTTAGCACATGAACGATCTTTAAAATAGCAGCAGCAATAATCACCATAGTTTTTAGAATGTCTGCCAGGTGGCAGGCTTGTTAAGAACATTTTTATAGCTGGTGAGATAGTACAGGCGAGATTGCCTTCTCATGACTGACCCCAGTAGCACTGCTTATGATCCCAGAGTACCACTAGACGCGATGCCTGAGCAGAAAGTCTGGCGTAAACCCTGATCTCTCCTGGTGTTGCTCAACTTACTTCAAATTTCAGTGGTAAAGCAGGGGCCTTATATATGCAAGACCCTGGATTTGTTCCCCAGCACTGTAAAATAATTGATAAAATACTTTTAAAATACCATTCTGTGTAGGGGGATCATTCAGAGGGCCGGAGAGCATGCTTTGTATATGGAAATCCTGGTGGCTTTGATCTCATGAAACATGCATGGCTCCCTGAGCACAACCAACTGAAGAAAATCCAAAGAATACCATTCTATAGACTAGGAAACTAATACTGCTAGTGGACATAGGGCTTGAGTTTAAAGTTTTTTTTTTAAATTGTGTTGCTGTCAGTATCATCCTTGAAATCTATTAGCATTTGTTTAAAGTATTTTGCTGGCTCCTCATTGGGTGCATATATGTTTAGGAGTATAATTTCTTCCTGTTATACATATCTCTTGATTATTAAGAAATGGCCTTCACTGTCCCTTCTAACTATTTGTAGCCTGAAATCTATGATGTTGGATACTACTGTGGGCACTCTGGCCTTTATTTTTTTTTAAAGACTCACAGCATCTGAGTAGCTTTATATCTTTTTTTTTTACATGAGATTTAAAAATGATTTTATTTATTTTTTATTATACTACCATGAGATATACAATTACAAAGATGTTCATGTTTGGGTTTCAATCATGCAGTGTTCCAGCACCTGTCCTTCCACCAGTGCCCATTTCCTACCACCAATGTCCCCTGATTCCCTCCCCTCTCCCCCAGGGATACTGTGGGGGTCTGTATATTGCTAGGGCTCAAAGCCTTTTGGGCTATCTCTTGGCCTTGACTCTCCCCTTCTCTACAACCCTCCTTTGTTTCTTTTTTTTTTTTTTTTTGTTCCATGCCAAGTGGTCCTCAAGGTTATTTTTTGTCTTTATGTTCAGGAGAGACCCCCGGGCAGTGCGATGTTCAGGGAACTACATGTGGTGCCAGGGATTTGAACTGGACTTGGTGTGCTGCAAGACAAATACCTCAACCCCTATACTGTCTTTCTGGCCTCCAGACATTTATGATTATAGTCTGGGAATCTTTCAAATTTCTGATAATGTAATTTCATACCCCTTTCAGTTAAAAAATTGGAATTGAATAATTCTTTGAATTCCGTTTTTAAAAGTGTCTGCATCTTTTTTTTTTTTAACTGTTGCTGGGTCTGCTGGGTTTTTAACACATGACTGTGATGCTTGCTCACGCTGGCTGTGGTTTCGGCACTCATTTTGGGGCAGTGTGCTCCCACTTTGTTGTGATGATGGGCACCCAAAATGGAAAAGTTACTTGGTGTGCACTGGGCATATTGGTCAGTGCTAGGGATTGAACTGGTGACTTCTTGTCTGTCAGGCTGATAGTATATAATGAAGCTATTCTAGGGCCTTAAGAATTACATAACTTTTGTGGGGGATAGGCCACATCTAATGATGCTTGGGGGCAAGCATTTCAACTCCCACTTTCCTTCTGGCTTAGGAATTGAGCAATTTCGGCTTGGGCATTTAGTTCAGAAGTATGATACTTGCATGTGTGAGGACCTAGATTCTATCATCGGCACTGATGAAAAATAATAAAGGATTGAGTAGTTTGTTTGTTTTTAGCCAAACATGGCCGTGCTGGGGACTGTTTCCTGGCTCTGTGCTAAGGGATCACTCCTATAGAGACTCAGGGATACGTGGTCGTTGTGAGGATCGATCTGGGTTGACCATGAGCAAAGTCAGCGCTCTTCATGTTACACTATTCACCAGCCCTCAATAAGCAAAATTTCTAGTTTAGAAAGTCTCTTTAGGGGCCCGAGAAATAACTCAGAGGACTTAGTGCATGATTGGTATGCAGGAGGCCCTGGTTTGATCCCGATACTGTTTGGCACCCCAAGTACTACTAGGAGTAGCCCTAGTACCATTGTGTATTGCCCCAAAACAAGCACAAGTAAAATTGCCCTCACAGTCTGCTTGTCTCTTTTAAGTGAATTTTAATATATCTGAATTTAATTAGCTATATGCATAAATAAAATCTTGGTCATGGAGTCATACTGTGAAGTGAAGATTTCCAGTAATGGAGACATCCTTTGTGTATATGCTTGTAGGTATGCTTTTTAATTTTTCTTTTGGTTTTTGTTCCACATCCACTGGTCCAGAGGGACCATGCTGTGCCCGAGACTGCTGCCTGTAAGCTAGCCCTTTGTGCTTGCTCCCTTGATTCACATGCATTTCAATCCAGTTGGTATTTGCGTTTCATATCTTGTTGTTTTGACTTGGTTTTGGGTCATCCTCAGCAGTATCATGGGGCTACTCATTGGTGTGTGGGAATTGCTCCTGGCACTGTTGTTGGAGGAATAGTGTCTTGTCAGTGATCAAATCTGGGCCTCCTGCATGTAAAACATGTGCCGCCGTTTTTAATATTTAATTTTTGGTCAGACCCGTGTAGCTCAGGACTTACTCCTGGCTTGTGCCTACTCATCATTTCTCCTTGAGGTGCTCAGGCAACAAACCCAGGTCAGCAATGTAAGGTGAGCATCCTAGTGTACCTGGTGTACTATCCTTTGTACCAGACCCTCTATTTTAACCAAGTTTTTGCTTTTTGGGTCACACCCAGCAATGCTCAGGGGTTACTCCTGGGGGTTACTCCTGGTTCTGCGCTCAGGAATTACTCCTGGTGGTGCTCGCGGGACCTTATGGGATGCCGGGATTGAACCCGGGCGGCACAGGCCAGCTGCGTGCAAGGCAAATGCCCTACCCGCTGGACTATTGCTCCGGCCCCACCTTTATTTTAATCTTAATGCAAGAATCTACCTTTATTAAGAACCTCAAAGGAAATAATGCCTTGTGTTAGCTGTAGATATATTGATACAGTGGATTGTCAGAAAATATTGTGACAGCATCTTTATTCACCAACTTTATTTGCTTAAGTAAATTTTGATTATGATTTTTCATGAGCAATGAGAAAAATGATATGAAGCATAGCTTAAGACTATTTTCAAAGCAAATAAATCTAATAGCATTTTCAATTTCCAAATTGAAATGTGGAATATCTGTTGTGAATCTGTTAAATAGTAAGCTGATGCTTCATTAGAGAGCTTCATTGGAGTTTACTTGGCCTTTTGAAAACGTGAACAAAAATGAAATGTCTTTCTTAGTTTAAACTTTCTGATGTCTCCTCAAGCAAAAAAGAATTGGATTGTCATTGTTGGAGTCCCTCACTAGAAGCTCAAAGGCTCTTTACTTTGTAGTTTTTGAATGAACTAGATTGAAAGGGTGAGTGTGAAATAGAATTGCAGCTCCTGGAATTTTGTTTAATAGTAATGAGATGTAGTGTAAAAATGGCATATGAGTTCTTTTTGTTACTCTGTTAATAGACAAAGATTGGACAGCTCTGTGCTTTTCTGTGTCCGTGCAGTGTTCATCCTTATTGTAGCCCCGAAGAGACGGATCCCCAGGTCTCCCCATCTCCCCTCTTCTCTTTCCTCTCTCTGTCTCTGTCTTTCTCTACATACTGGGGCATTTAGTGTTCTTGCATTGAAACAAAGCAGAAAAACAAAGAGTTCTTTTCACGATCAGGTTTAGCCACAGTAGTATGCTGGGTCTTTGTTAGGGCTTGAAGTAGCTCTTTCTTTTCACCACTCCCAGTCTAATTGTTTATACTTTCTTTACAGCAGCATCATTATCATTTTTAGAACTTTACCTCTTAAAAATCAGCATTTAAAAAAAGGCAATTTCATTTTCTTGAGGAAAAGGACCGCCCAAGTTTCTTTTTATTCTTTTTAAAAATAAAGGGCTCTGTTATATGTAATCTTTTTTTTTGTTTTTCCTGGCTCTGCACTCAGGAATTACTCCTGGTGGTGCTCGGAGGACCATATGGGACCATATGGGATGCTGGGGATCGAACCGGTCTGGCATGGGCCAGCCGCATGCAAGGCAAACACCCTACCGCTGGGCTATCGCTCCGGCCCCTAAAGGGCTCTGTTAAAACAGTGCTATACTGCAAGATTATCTTGTTCTAACAAGATAGTCTGTAACTTTAAAGGGAAAATGAACTTTATTGTTTTTGTTTGAAATTCATTCATGAAATACAAACAAGAACTTTTTTTCTTTAAACTGTCAGATGGTTTTTAAATTATTCAGTATTGTTTTTGCTTTTTCCCGGCCACACTGAAAATTGCTCTGCAGCTATTCCTGGCTTAGTGCTTGGGGTCTCTCCTTGAGCCTGAAGGACCGTGCAGTTCTAGGACTCAAGCATGCAAGGCATGTGTTCCAGTCCTTTCCCCGGTTTGTTTTTGGGCCACATATGTCAATGCTCAGGGGTTACTCCTGTCTCTGTACTTAGGGATCACTCCTGGCGAGCTCGGGGGACCACATGGGATACCAGGGATTGAACTCTTGAGTCAGCTGTGTGCAACGCAAGTGCCTTACCCAGAGAGCTTACTAGCACTCTGGCCTGAAAAAAAATTACACCCCCCCCCACACACACACACACACCCCACCCCCATATGTTCCAGCCATTTGAGTTATTTCCCCAAACTTGGTAACATGCTAAAATGAACATAGCAGTGGCAGCCTTCTTAGCTGTGTTACCAATTCATGGTCATGTATGTCATTCTCCCTCACCTCACTCATCCTTAGGATTCGGCAGTTTCAGCTTTAGGTTTTTACAGTGTAGACCTTTCCAGAAATACCCTCACTCATCAGTTTCCTTCAACACTAGAAAAATAAGACTTTTCCTTTCTCTCTACCCGCTTTTCCTTTTTTTTTTTTTTTTTTGACTTCAGTTTTAGCAGACTTGATGCAGGTGTGTCCATCAGTGGCTCGCCCTTGAATGTGGCTGAGTTAACACAAATAGCAGCACCAGAGTCAGCATGTTAAGCAGCTAAGCACCTGGCTCGTCTGGAAATGAGTCTGTCCGGAAATAATTCAACAACTAAAACCAACAAAGCCAGTGCTATGAGTTCAGTCCCAGTGCTCTGAGTTGAATCAACATTTAGGTTTCAAAGAATTTCCAAATTTAATTGGAAAAGATCAATTTATGGGCCAAAGCGATTTATTACATCACTTCTGAAAATATCAAATTCAGCAGGTGGTTTACTCAGATCTGTAATCTAGACTACAAATTTGACTTTAGCATTCAAGTTGATCCATTTGCTTCCAGTGTGACTTGTGAGTTACAATTCTAAGTATACCTATTTTCACTGGATATGAGGATAATAACAGTAACTATCCTCAGTTGATTTGTAGTTTAAAGGATATACTTAAGGTATTTACTGTAGGGCCTGTGATATGGTAGTCATTCTATAAACTGCTTCTTTTGGTTTCGTTTTGTTTTGGGGCACACACAGTGCTCAGGACTAACTCCTAACTGTGCTGAGAGACCACTTCTGGTGGGGCTCAGGGTAATATGGGATGCCAGGGATTGAACCTGGCTTGGCCATGTGCAAGGCAAGCTTCCTATCAGCTGTATCACGAACCACTTCTGATAAGACTTCTAAAGCAGTGCTTGTTGCTAGCCTGCCGGTCTCGAAAGACTGAAAGCCATGGTTCTGCTAACTTGGTTGGACAGTGTACCAGGACGGCTGGCATCCATAGTATAAAAAGTCGAAGAATACCATGGGATGCCGGGGGATCAAACCCAGGCCAGCACAGGCCGGCCGCGTACAAGACAAACGCCCTACCGCTGGGCTATTGCTCCAGCCCCAAAAGAGATTTTCTTTTTCTTTGTTCCAGTTTATGTACCTGACTCCTTTGTCATAGATTTACTAAATGTCCATAATCTTAGAGTTCATCTTTGGGCTCTCTCTCTTCCAATCCATTGGTCTGAGTCTCTGCCTTAAACTTATTACTACACTGTTTTGTTTACTATCATTTTGTAGTGTAATTTAAAGCCCAGAAATGTGATACATCTCAATTTCTTTTTTTCTTAGAATGGCTTAGACTCCATAGAAATGTTGAATCCATACAGGTTTTGGTAGAATTTAGTTGATTTAAATCCTTAAAAAATATGCATATACTTTGGCTTTGGGTTCCTTTTTGGGGGGTTGGGGAACTGTCGGGTTCCTGGATCAGTGCACATGCGCACACTGTGCTGTTCCTTCTTCCAGTCGTTTTGCCCCTCCCTTTTTCCCTCTCTGGGATTCTTTTCTTTTTTTCTCTGTTTAGAAAGGTTTGTTGTACCGTATGTCACTTCACTGTCTTCACCGTCTTCCCGTTCATCATCGATTTGCTCGAGCAGGCACCAGTAACATCTCCATATGTACTGTCTCATGCAAGTAGAGTCCAAGGGCACCTGCTTGCTCCAGGAATATAAAGAGCCTCAATCCATTTCATCAGGTCATGGGAATGAGGTCTATAATTGTTACTGGTATCTGGCATATCAAACACGACACGGGTAGCTTGCCAGGCTCTGCTGTGCGGGTAGCATACTCATCTCTAAATCCAGGATATATTGATGAACTGCGCGCCGCAAGGGGCTGCGGGAGCTGAGCTGTGATAGGCTGGTCTGCTGGGTGGAATTCTGGCAAGGGTGAAGTCCAGATGTGGAAAATGGAGGCCCTCATGGAGTGGGGGTCGTCTGGCTTGTTGCGAGGCTCTGCTGGGGTGGTGGGCCAGGGCTAGAACCCGCCTTCCCTCCCGGTGCCTCGTGAGCGGCTGGGCACAGATAGAGCCAGTAGCAGCTCTGCCCCGTGTCAGGAGAATGTTAATTCCTTAATATGATCCAGAGACAGAGCCAATTATCTCGTGCCATCCTCAATGCCGCCACTTAAAACAGAAACCAGAGGGGATGGGGCTCCGTGGCAGAGCACCCGTGTGAGGCCCTGGGTTCGATCCCTGGCACAGCAGGAAGGTGAGACAGGGAGGTGAGACTGACAGTGAGGTGAGAGAGACGCAGTTTTAGACAGCCCGTCAGAATCCCCCCAGATGTGAGGGCAGGAAGCACCAGGACAGGCAGCGTGGACAAGACCAGGGCCCTGTCTGGAGGAGAAGTTCTAGGATAACCACGAGGAGGAGAGACCAGGAGAAAAGCTCGCGTTACCAGGGACTCCAATGACCCTCCGGCCTTATGACAAAGGATCTGAGAGGGAGTCAGAGGCAGAAACACCAGGGCCCCGAGGTCTAGCAACGGGCTGTATGTCACTTATATTCTATTTTTTAAACTCTTTTTTACTTTGACCTGCTCTTCAGTAATGATGCCGTGTATCTTCTACTCATGTTCACTAATTTGGATATCAGCTTCTTCCTCTCTGCTCTTATTTCCTGCTACTTTTGTTGTGTATGTGCACATTGTTTTTCTTTTTATAGATCAGCTATTACGTTTTTAACTTCTTTTTCCCTGTTTTTCCATCAGCCTTTCTTTAAGCTTACTGGTCCCACCAATTTCTTCAGCTCATTGACTGTTGGTAGTTTTTGCTTTGATGTATTTCTTGGGTAGTTTAGAAAGCTCTGGTGTGTTTGTAGACCCTGTTGGGCTTTTGTCCCCATTCATCAAAGCAGCTGAGTTCATCCATTTCTTTTTTCATAATATGTGAGGGCTAAGGTTGGTGATCCAAGTATGAGCTAGCCTGGGAGAGGGGTCAGGTGCTCACACTTGCAAGATCAGACTGGTGGTTGTGGCTTTGAGTTGTGTTGCCTGGATTACAGGTGGGCATGTGTGGTTACAAGTGCCCTGTACTTGCTCTCATACTGGTGTTCAACTGACCTGGGTTCTGGCCCCGGCTTCAGAGTTTCTGATGAGGAGGCAGAGTCCAGCTGACTTGGGCAGCCCCTGGTGACCGTGATCATGGGTCCCTGATAACTACTTTTCAGCAAGCTGATGTTTATGACTGTTTGGTAATTCACATCTGCTAATTGCAGCTCTGGGGGTATATGCTCTGAGCTGCAACCTGGGACACCTTGCTTCCGTTGGCTTCTGCTAGTTCCTAGTCTCTGTTTGCTCTCACTGGATGCAGGCAAAGCACTGAACTTCAAAACCTGTGTGTTCAATGTGTAAAATAAGAGGGAGAGAGAAGCAGAGACAGAGAGAGAGACAGAGAGAGAAAGAGAGGAAACTGGGGTACCTGCTATTAAGGCAGCATGGGGGTGGGCGGGAGGGGTGGGGGTACATTGGTGGTGGAAATGGGGCACTGGTGGAGGGATGGGTGCTGGTATACTGTATTACCAAGAACCAATTATGAACACCTTTGTAATTGTATGTTTCACGGTGGTATAATAAAAAATTAAAAAAAAAATAAAGCAAGGAAAAAAAAAGAAAAAAAAAACAAAACCTGTGTGTTTGCCTGCTCCCTGTCTTAGGTTGGAGATTTAGGTCCAGTGTGCTCCCTACCCCCACCCCCGATCCCCTATCCAGAGGAGTCTCCCTTAGTTCTCCCCTTTAGTAGCAGTCTGCTACTGTAGACATACTGGGCTGAGCTCACCTTCACGCGATGGTCGTTCCCATCTGCATGCTGGGGCAAAGGTACCAGCCGGCTGGGTTCATGCCAGCTCCCATCTTTTCCATTTTTCCCTCTGGGGCGTAGCAATGCCAAGGTGAGCCTTGTCAGCTCTCCCACCTAGGAAAGGTGTTCTTACTTAGTTCTGACCTGGCTGCCTCTGCGGACCCATTGGGCAAATTGCTCCTCTTGGATGGCTATTTATTCATTCATTCATTCATTCATTCATTCATTCATTCATTCACTCACTCACTCACTCACTCACTCACTATTTGGGTCACATCTGGCAATGCTCAGGGGTTACTCCTGTCCTTTCGCTCAGGAATTACTCCTGGCGGTGCTTGGGGGACCATATGGGATGCCGGGATCGAACCCAGGTTGGCTACATGCAAGGCAAACGCCCTCCCGTGTGCTGTGGCTCCGGCCCCTGCATGGCTATTCTAGCTATGACCTGGGGCTATAGGAATCTGCTGGCTCCTGGCATGCCTGTTTGGAGGCTGAGGGCACAAAGGTGAACCTCTTGAAACCTTTGTGCTCAGCGTCCCCTGCCCTTTGGTGGTGTTTGAAGTCCTGTTGCAGCTTGCTGGTCTCCTTTTTCTCTTTCACGCTGTTACCCCCCCCCCCCAGCACTTTTTAGCTCTGAACTGGCTGCTGTTCTGTGTTGCACAGAGGCAAATCTCCTGGAGACCATGGTTGTGTTCTTAACATGGATTTTCTCGGTGAAGCCTCTTGGGATTCTGTGTTTAATTCGGGTTTTGTGCATTTTTTTGTGTTGTCTCTCAGATCTTTCCTTTTTTTCGGCCCCTTGGTACTTCTGGTCTTTCCTCCAACACAGATTTTTAACAGTATTTGTTCCATGTTCTAAAAGAGTGCCCTAGGAATTTTTAATTTTGTTTCTGTTTTTGTCCCATACCCAGTGATGCTCAGGGACTCCTCCTGGCATATTGCTTGGAGATTGCTCTTGGAGATATTCAGGGACTAAACCTGCTAGGAATTGAACTGGGGCTTTGCGCCAGTCCTGAGTTCTCTGCTCACCCCAAGTCCTTGTGTTCGTAAAAGGCTCCTATTTGCCTTTGTGGTTGACTTTGAACCTGGGTTTACCATGACTATTTAGTTGTGGTTTTATTTATTTATTTTTTTTGTCGGGACCACACCTGGTGATGCTCAGGGGTTTCTCCTTGATTGCACACAGGACTTACTCCTGGTGGTACTCATGGGACCATGTGAGATGCCCGGATTAAACCCTGGTTGGCCACATGCAAGACAAATGCCCTTCCCGTTGTATTATGGCTCCAGCCCCTCAGGCACGTGTGTTCTCAGTTGAAGGTTGGGTTCAGCTTTCTGGTCGGTCCAGCCTCATTGAACCATTTGATTGATGAGCTTAGGCTATTAATATTTGTGATACTGTTTTTTAATATTTATGATATTATTAAAAAAAGGAATTTATTACCATCTTTGGTCTAGGTTCTGGGTATTTGTGAATCTTGTCTTTGCTTTTTTGAGTTTTCTCTTTTCTTCTTTACTTCAGTTTCCATGGACCTCTTCATGGTTGTGTCTTTTAAATAATCTTTCCTTGAGATTATCATGCATTTAACTTCTGAAGTTCTGAATCTAGATCTCCTGAAGTTCAAAACAAATGGACCGCAAGTTCATTATTCAGGACTACTGTTACCATCCTCCTTTCCTACATTTTGTTTTTGGTATCTTACTACCTCCAAATATGTCTTTAAAAATAGAAGTTCATTTAGTAGAATGAACTTACTTGGTTGTTGATGTGTATAAATCTTTGTGTCATCTTTGAAATTTGAGCGATGACTGCCTGGATGCTTATCTTATTCATTGTGTCATACCATAGCTATGGCGCACCATTTCTTATGACCTGTTTTGCTCTGAGTCTTAGGGGATTTTCTTTATATATATGAGTATTGCTTTGATCTTGCTGTTCATAGGCTCTTATATCTGGCTCTCTGACTTTTAAGTACACTGTCTGGATATTCTCTGTGGGTTTATTTCGTCTGCAACTGTTTTTTGAACTTCTTGATCTGTGTATATGACTCGATCCTCAGACTGAGAAAGTTCTTGGTTGTAACGCCTTTAACCAGTAATTCTTCCCCATGTTCCCTGTGTTCATTTCTTTCTGGAACTCCGTAATTTGAATGTCATTTCTCTTGAAACTAGCCCATAAATCCATTGCGCTCTTAATTTTTTTTAAATTCTCGAACACAATATGTTTCGTCTCTCTCCCCACCTCCCAGCACCTCTTTATTTTCACACCTGCAAGGCATGTACTCTACCACTGGACCACATCACTGACCCCTTTCTTCTGTTCTTGTTTGTTTGTTTTTGTTGGACTATATCTTTTTGTTTTTGTTGGACTATACTTTTTTTTTTTGGCTTTTTTGGGTCACACCCAACAATGCTCAGGGGTTTCTCCTGGCTCTGCACTCAGGAATTACTCCTGCCGGTACTCGGGGGACCATATGGGATACCAGGGATCGAACCCGGGCGGCATGGGCCGGCCTGGTGCAAGGCAAACGCCTTACCCGCTGGGCTATTGCTCTGGCCCCTGTTGGACTATACTTAAGGGCTACTTCTCATTATGCTGGTGGGTTGGGGTGTGGGATTGGTACTGTGGGCAGTGCTCATGGGGAGCCATTTGGTGCTGAAGATCAAACCCAGGTCTTCTTTTTAAAAACTAATTAATTAATTAATTAATTTTCTTTTTGGGTCACGCCCGTTATGCTCAGGAGTTACTCCTGGCTCTTTGCTCAGGAATTACTCCTGGCGGTGCTCGGGGACCATATGGGATGCTGGGATCGAACCCGGTCAGCCACATGCAAGGCAAACACCCTACCCGCTGTGCTCTTGCTCTGCCCCCAAGCCCCGATCTTCTACATGCAAAGTATGCGCTACAGTCCTTTG
>JAJIBD010014666.1:0-23712 GCA_021461705.1 Cryptotis parvus | reverse complement strand
TCTTTCTTTCTTTCTTTCTTTTCTTTCTTTCTTTCTTTCTTTCTTTCTTTCTTTCTTTCTTCTTTCTTTCCTTTCTCTTTCTTTCTTTCTTTCTTTCTTTCTTTCTTTCTTTTCTTTCTTTCTTTCTTTCTTTCTTTCTTTCTTTCTTTCTTTCTTTCTTTTCTTTCTTTCTTTCTTTCTTTCTTTCTTTCTTTCTTTCTTTCTTTCTTTCTTTCTCTCTCTCTCTCTCTCTCTCTCTCTCTCTCTCTCTCTCTCTCTTTCTTTCTTTCTTTTGGGCACACCCGGCAATGCTCAGGGGTTTCTCCTGGTTCTGCACTCAGGAATTACTCCTGGTGGCACTCGGGGGACCATATAGGATGCCTGGGATCAAACCCTGGCTGGCGTAGGCCAGCCGTGCAAGGCAAACACCCTACCCGCTGTGCTACTGCTCCGGCCCTTTTTCTTCTTCTTCTTCTTCTTCTTTTTTTTGTGTGTGTTTTGGTGGTCATACCTGGCAATGCTCAGGGGTTACTCCTGGCTCTGCACTCAGGAATTACTCCTGGCAGTGCTTGGAGGGCCCTATGGAATGCTGGAGATCGGATCTGGGTCGACTGCATGTGTGGCAAATGCCTCCCTGTGTGCTGTGGCTCCGGTCTCCACCATCTCTTAGCCTTTGTCCTGGCCACTGCCCTGTGTGTGTGTTTTCTCTGCCTGACAATGCCGCACCATCTTCTTTCGTCTGCTGACCCCCTGGGTCGCTCCACTGACTGCTTGGTTCACTTGCACCCTGTGCTGTGAGCAAAAGCTTTGAGCGACTGCAGATGGCCTTGGGTCCTCTGTGATGGAGAGCACCAGGCTGGGGAGAGACAAGAACCTTCCGGGGTGTCAGATAGGCTCAAGGTAAGGCGTCCCCTTCAGACCAACTCCAACACTTCCCTTCCCTTCTCAGAAGGTGGAGCATGAATTGGGACTCCGTTGACTGTAGCACTGCTGGAGAGCGCCACTAGCTAAGGAGATTAGATGGGCGTCAGGGGACAGCCATGGTGTGCCAGGTAAGGTGCTGGCCTTGCACATCGCTGGTCCCAGTTTGATCCCTGCCACCGCAGAGAGCGTCCCTCAAGCCCTCTCTCGGAGTGACTCCTGAGCACTGTCAGGGTGGGACCTTAAAACCAACCAACTGAATGATTAAACTAGGTGCCATCCCCAGGAAACCGCTGATGTGGACTAGAAAAGGCATGTTCAAGAATGTCCATTAGGGCCACAGACCGGGAATTGCTCAGATGCTGGTGTAGGTGGGAGATGCTAAACCCAGAGAAGACCAGCCCTCTGACTTCCAGACAAAGCTGTTAAAGGAACAAATCGAACAAATTATAGGTGATGTAGGTGGTTATGCTGAAGGTCCAGAGTCAGAGATTCATGCTCACGGTTTCTGCACACAGACGCAGCAGCAGTGGACGCCAGACCTCAGCTCCGGGGTGGGACCAGAGCTAGATTCCCTCAAGTTCCCAATCATAAGCCCTGGACCATCACATTGCAACTGTTGGTGGTTATCTGTTTTGTTTCCTGTTTGTTTGTTTGAACACACAGAGTTGGGGGGTAGAGTGATAGCACAGTGGGTAGAGCACTTGGCTTGGGCACATCTGACCCGGGTTCGAAACCTCAGCATCCCATGTGGTCCCCTGAGCACCACCAGGAGTAATTTCTGAGTAATTTTATCTCCGTAGACAGGGAGTAAGCCTTGAGCACTGTTGACCCCCAAAAACCAAACCAAACCAAACTGACAGAATTGAAGGTCAGACCTGAGGAAATGGAGACACATTCCCTGCTTATGGATTGGAAGGATTAACATTATCAAAATGGTAATACTCCCTAGAGCTTTATACAGATTCAATGCGGTCCCTATAAAGATACCCATGATATTCTTCAAAGAAATTGAACAAATACTCCTGAAATTTGTATGGATTAATAAACCCCCACAAATAGCTAAAGCAATCCTTGGGAAAAAGAAGATGGAAGGTATCACTTTCCCCAACCTCAAGCTCTACTACAGAGCAGTTGTAATTAAGACAGTGTGGTATTGGTATAGAGACAGACCCGTAGACCTATGGAATAGAACTGAATATCCTGAAACACACTCTCAAATATACAACCACTTAATCTTCGATAAAGGAGCAAAAAAAATATTAAGTGGAACAAAGAAAGCCTCTTCAACAAATGGTGCTGGGAAAACTGGGCAGCTACATGTAAAAAAATGAACTTAGACTCCTTCTAACGCCATGCACAAAAGTCAGATCAAAATGGATTATAGATCTCAACATCAGACATGAATCCATAAGGTACATCGAAGAAAACATAGGAGAAACGCTCTATGACATCGAAACTAAAAGTATCTTTAAAGACGACACACCACTGATCAAGCAAATGGAAGCAAAGATAAACAAATGGGATTATATAAAATTGAAAAGCTTCTGCACCTCAAAAGAAATGGTGACCAAGATACAAAGACAATCTACAGAGTGGGAAAGGATATTCACCCAATACCCATCTGACAAGGGGTTAATATCCAGGATATATCAGGCACTGGTAGCACTTCACAAGGAAAAAAAAAAAACAGCCAACCCCATCAAAAATGGGGAGAAGAAATGAACAGAAGCTTCAAAAAAAAAAAAAAAAAAGAAAGAAATTCGAATGGCCAAAAGGCATATGAAAAAGTGTTCTTCATCTTTAATCATCAGGGAGATGCAAATCAAAACAACAATGAGGTACCATCTCACACCACAGAGACTGGCACACATCCAAAACAGTAAGAACAACCGGTGCTGGTGTGGATGTGGGGAAAAAGGGACTCTCATCCACTGTTGGTGGGAGTGCCGGCTGGTCCAGCCCTTTTGGAAAACAATATGGGCATTCCTCCGAAAACTAGATATTGAGTTCCCATTTGATCCAGCAATAGCACTCCTGGGAATATACCCGAGAGACCGAAAAACACATAGCAGAAACACTATCTGTACTTCTTTGTTCATCTCTGCGCTATTCACTATTGCTAGAATCTGGAAACAACCTAAATGCCCGAGAACAGAGGACTGGCTAAAGAAACTGTGGTTCATCTACACTATGGAATACTATGCGGCTGTCAGAAAAGACAAAATTATGAAATTTACCTGCAAATGGATGGACATGGAGATTATCACGCTGAGTGAAATTAGTCAGAAGGAAAAGGACAGATATAGAATTACTGCATTCATTAATAGGATATAAATAGATACCAGTGCTTTACTAAATGTGGGAAATGGTAATGGCAGATTAAAACGCACCATTGAATATACACGAAGAGACTTAAGTGATAAACTCTAAATATCTGCAGGGCTAGCCACAATGTGTAAAAGAAGAGGGAGAGAGAAGCAGAGGCAGAGACAGAGAGACAGAGAGAGAGAGAAAGAGAGGAAATGGGTACCTGCTATTGAGGCAGCCTGGGGGTGGGCGGGAGGGAGTGGGGTATATTGTTGGTGGAAGTGGGGCACTGGTGGAGGGATGGGTGCTGGAATATTACCAAGAACCAATTATGAACACCTTTGTAATTGTATGTCTCACGGTGGTATAATAAAAAATAAAAAAAAAGAATTGAGGGTCAGAGAATAGAGGTTAAGGCACTTACTTAACCTGCAGTGAACCTGGATTTGATCTCTGGCAACCTCTATATGATTCCCTCAGTGCTATCAGGAGTGAGCCCAGAGCAAAGAGCCAGGAGTAATCCCCTGAATGTAGCTAGGATATCCCCCCCCCCCACACACAAAACAATAAATAAATACAGACACGGGGTTGATTATATGAAGTTGATTCATTGCCACTGAGCTCCCAGTCAAGAGCACTATGACTCATACCTGAGCACACCTGCTTTCCCCTGGAGGCATGTTCCAGCCTCCTTGCACATGGGGAACACCAGTCCGGCGGACATGGCATGCCCTTCACTATGCTTGGGATGATATCAGACAGCAAGATTGCCCATGAAAGAGGAACAAAATACTCTCTATATGGCGCTTGAAGGGCCTCACAAAGGGCATTTGTTTATAGTTGAGTGCTGCAGTGAGGAAGCCAAGTGTGGTCTGATTCAGTCTCAGCTGGGGACATGTGCTCAAGTGACTCCAGCCTCCATCTGAACAAGTCCATGGATGCCAGTGAGAGACCCAAAGTGTGGATTCGGGGCCGGAGCGATAGCCCAGCGGGTAGGGCGTTTGCCTTGCACGCGCCGGCTCATGCTGGCCCGGGTTCGATCCCCGGCATCCCACATGGTCCCCCGAGCACCGCCAGGAGTAATTCCTGAGTGCAGAGCCAGGGAGAAACCCCTGAGCATCGCTGGGTGTGACCCAAAAAGAAAAAAAAAAAAAAAACCAAAGTGTGGATTTCAGGGCTACAGAGAAATGGTAGTGAATGGGCAAGTCTGTAACTAAAATATCTACAAATAATTGGGGCCGGAGCGATAGCTCAGCGGGTAGGGTGTTTGCCTTGCACGCAGCAAGCCTGCGCCAGCCCGGTTCGATCCCCGACATCCCATATGGTCCCCCGAGTACCGCCAGGAGTAATTCCTGAGTGCAGAGCCAGGAGTAACCCCTGAGCATTGCCGGGTGTGACCCAAAAAGCAAAAAAAAAAAAATCTACAAATAATGAGATCAGTTTATCTCTACCTGCTTATGTCATGGACCCTGGAATGTATCTTAGATGGTATGAAAGATAGTTGTAAGGTCAGATAGTAGATGGGAAAATTGATGGAAGAATAGATGGATGAAGGCTGGGAGTGAGGATGGGTAGAAGAGTGAATGGGAGGATGAATGGGAGGATGGCTGGATGGCTGGATGGAAGAATGAATGGATGGATGGGTGGATGGGAGAATAGATGAATGGAAGAATGGATAGGGTGGATATGTGGATGTATGGATGAGAGAATAGATGGATGGAAGAATGGATGGATGGGTGGATGTATGGATGGGAGAATGGATGGATGGAAGGATGAATGGATGGATGGGTGGGGATGGATGAATGAAAGGATGAATGGTGGATGGATGGGTAGAAGGATAGTTGGATGGGTGGATGGATGAGAGAATGGATGGCTGGAAGAATGGATGGAAGGATGGATGGAAGAATGGATGGATGGATGTGAGAATGGATGGATGGAAGGATGAATGGATGGCTGGAAGAATGGATGGAAGGATAGATGGAAGAATGGATGGATGGAAGGATGAATGGATGGAAGAGTGAATGGATGGATGGGTGGGGGATGGATGAATGAAAGAATGGATGGGGATGGATGGATGGTGGGGATGGATGGGTGGATGGATGAGAGAATGGATGGATGGAAGGATGGATGGAAGGATGGATGGATGGATGGGAGAATGGATGGATGGATGGATGGATAGATGGGAGAATGGATGGATGGAAGGATGGGAGAATGGATGGATGGAAGGATGGATGGATGTGTGGATGGGTGAGAGAATGGTTGGCTGGAAGGATGGATGGAAGAATGGATGGATGATGGATGGATGTATGGGAGAATGGGTGGATGTATGGGAGAATGGATGGATGGAAGGATGGTGGATGGGAGAACAAATGGCTATGGTTGGAAGACAAAATGGATGGAGAATGGGAGAATGGATGGCTGGAAGGATGCTTGAGTGGGAGGGTAGATAAATGGAAGGATGGTGGATGGGAGAATGGGTGGAAGGACAGATAAGTGGATGATGAATGAGTCAGTAGATGAATGGACAGAGGAATAGAGTCTATGAGTAACGAGTAAACCCAAGGTGATGATCAGCACACATAAGATAAATCCACAGAGCTAACGAGGACAAAGGCTAATCTCACTCCTGCTGCCACGGTCACAGGTAGGAGCATTTCTTTCCTGGGCACTTTGCCCTTTCTTTATTTTGCTCTACCAAAGCCTCTTTAAAATACTATTTTACACCTATTTTATACAAAGAGGTGAAGAAAATGGCCCGTGGTCACAAAACCAGTTGTCTATCTCACAGTGAATAAAACATTATTTAATTTAATCTACAAACTTCCTTTTTTGAGGGGGTCACACCTGGCGATGCTCAGGGGTTACTCCTGGCTCTGCACTCAGGAATTACTCCTGGCAGTGCTCGGGGACCCTATGGGATGCCGGAGATTGAACTTGGATCAGCCGCATGCAAGACGGACGCCTGACCCGCTCTACTATCACTCCGGCCCCCCAAACTTTCTTAATGTTATGTGTAGCTTTCTCAGGAGCTAAGACACACACATAAACTCTGCCGATTATTCTAGATGGGATTGTTAGGAAATGAAATAGCCCCACTCTTTTACTTCACACGTGGCTGCCATGTGTCTTCTGTGAGCGTGAAGAGACGTTGGAACAAGATTTGCCGTCGGTCTCAGCCAGGCTGTTTTCTTAGCCCTGGATTAATGACATTGTTTGAGCTTTCGAAAATCTTTTTTATTTTAGCATCATAAAAATATATTCCTACATCTGGGCTTCTTCTTTGTTTATGAGAACACTTGCATAACTTGTGCTCTGTTTATCCTGATGCTCGACACTCTTAAATATGTTCAGTTTGCATCGTACGGGTGAAGTCATAAATTAAGATGTAGGGGGAAAAGGATTTTTTATGAGCTCCAGAAAAATTGGACACCAGAACCCAAGTATCTGAACACTGAGGCGCTTCGAAATGACATGCATAAATAGTTTAACTATTTAACTATTAACCAAGATAATCTAACATAGAACGTACAGATGCATTTTGCACTCCCCAAATTTTGTGTACAACCTTTGCAACATTTAAAAACTTTGCACTGTTTTAAGGGCTTATGACCCTGAGCAGCTGTGGCCCTTCACCACTTTTTGCATCTGACCTTTTCCCCCTCCCACTGCTGCCCCCTGCAGAACCATGTGATAGCTACCCCTGCACAGAGGGTCAGCTGACTTCCTCTTCTCAATGCTCGGAAGCTGGATATTTTACTAATTCAACCTGAAATTTCTGGGGACTAAAAAAATGCATTTAATTTTCAAGCTTCTTTGAAGATATTTACAAAAAAGTAGAATGTAGTAGAAACAACAATGTGCCGATAGGCTGCTTTGTACATTATGCAACGTCTCGAGCTACAAATCCAACTTGGCTAAAGACAAAGAAGGTTCTAGCGCTTCATGATCTCTGAGGCTATCTCTATGCTTCCATCAGCTGATTGTTTCGAAAAAAAATCTTAGAGGCATTCAACAACAAAATCCAGGAGTGCACTTAAGCTCACGCCAGAAAGCTTGCTTACATAAGTCTGGTGCACAAAAAGCATTTCCATCTGTATTTTTCTCCCCAATCTATTTTTGAATCAGGATCTGATAACTGGAGGGTGTCACCTTTGAGGCCAACATAGCTAATAAAGAGTGAGCCTCAGCTGACCATGGGGCTCCCAGGAGGACAGATGGGTTTTGGGAATGGGCCCATCACCTCTGGGGGGTCCCGGAAGCAGCCGATAAGACTCGCCCACCACACTAGCCGTCACCTTCGCTGTCTGGATGCTGGGATGCTACCTCAAGACCAGATTAACAGAGCAAAACCAGTTCGAGCCCAGGTAGGCAGCTCCCAGAAGCGGGAATCACTGGGAATTGGATGGAGTCAGGGGTCAGATGGAGTCAGATGGAGTCAGGGGTCGGCCCTTCCCCCTCTATTTTGTGAGCCTGGTGCCCCCCCCTAGGAGCTGCCCTGGGGCGACCAGCCATAGCATGCAGTCTCAAACGAGGCTGGGGAAGCTTGAACTCCGCTTTCCCCAGGCTCAGCTGACCATGGGGCTCCCAGGGGGACAGATGGGTTTTGGGAGTGGGCCCATCACCTCTGGGGGTTCCGGAAGCAGCCAGATGAGACTCGCCCACCCGTCGCATGACCGTTTGCGGCTGCGAGTCCATCAAACTAGTGGAAACAGTTATGTCCTTTAATGTACTGCATTCTACGATGTGCAGGAAAGGCAGGCGGGAGGGAGAGATAGAGAGGAGAGAAAAATACATACAGAACCTGCCAAGTGGTTGAGGTGTGGGAGGGGAGGGAGGTGGGGACATTGGTGATGGGAGATGGGTTTGGGTGGTGGGATGGGTGTTGGAACACTGTAGAACCAAAACTCTACATGAGCATCTTGCAATTGTATGTCTAAAAGTGGTGTAATATAATTTGGGAAAAGAAAAAAAAAAATGAGCCTTGGGGCCGGAGTGATAGTCCAGAGGGTAGGGCGTTTGCCTTGCTGCACACAGCTGATCTGGGTTCGATTCCCGGCATCCCATATGGTCCCCAAGAACCGCCAGGAGTAGTTCCTGAGTGCAGAGCCAGGAGTTACCCCAGAGCATTGCTGGGTGGACCCAAAAAAAAAAAAAAGAATGAGCCTTGACTTAAACCCAAGGAGGTTCTGGTTTTATAGGCTCCTGAGCTGTGCTTTATTTGCTGGGAAAGATTTCACACCCCTTAGCCACCCTTGTTTGTCCCTGGACTCTCAAGGTCCTTGCTCTCATTGCTGTCAATGGCCTTTTCCTAGACCTTTGCTGCACCAAAGGTGGGAAAGGCCCAGGAGGACCAGGCCAGATGCTGGCATCTCTTTGGGTCCTGCCTGGTGCTTCCCCATGGTTCAGGGATGGCATTTAGTGGATCGCGCTGGCCTGAATTGCTTTCTCCCTCTTCCCTGGCAGTGACCCACATGTGCAGTGTCCTGGAGCAGCCCTGCGCCCACTTCTGCATCAACACCCCCTGGCTCCTACGTCTGCAGCTGTAGACCTGGCTACAGCCTCCACTCGGACCAGAGGACGTGCACAAGTAAGGGGCTGTTTGTCTCTGCTCTCTCCTCTCGCCCAGTTCTTTCTTCTTTCTTTCTTTTTTTTTAATTTTTTTGCTTTTTGGGTCACACCCGGTAATGCTCAAGGATTACTCCTCACTCTGCACTCAGGAATTACTCCTGGTGGTGCTCGAGTGACCATATGGGATGCCGGGATTGAACCGGGTCAGCGCGTGCAAGGCAAACGCCCTACCTGCTGTGCTATCTCTCCGGCCCCCAATTCTTTTCTTCTTTCATGAGGACTCATCTTACTGATCTGGGGCCAAGCAAGTCCACACAGCTCCTGGCCTGGTGCAGAAGAGGCTGTTTGGAAGGTTCTGGAAGATTCTGGAAGAGTCTGGGAAGTATCTTCTTAGACCTAGTTTTCACGGGTCAGAAACAGCTCAAAGATCTTTGCCTGTGGGTGTCCAGGTTTGCTCCCTGGCACCACATGGTACCTTGAGCATTCCCAGGTGTGGTCCAACCCCCACCACCCTCCAGTGATAAGGAAATTGTCTTTTGAGTTTATTCCAAGTTGTTCTTTAATAAAAGGCTCTGCAGAGCCCTTTCATCCACTGTCTCTCTCCCTGATGCATCTCTCTCTCTCTCTCTCTCTCTCTCTCTCTCTCTTTCACAACTGGTGATTTTGCAAATAGTGTGGTTCCAAAACACACAGAAAAATAACTCACAGGTTTTCTTATTTTGGCCATGCTTGACCTGTCCCAGACACCAAGCTGACACGGAGCCAGGAGGGGGATGTGGATTCATGGAGAGTGACACGGGGTCTCACAACAGATGACCTAATGCTACTGAGATGTCAGTCCTTTCCAGAGCCATCTGCAGGTTCAGAGAGAACCCTGACCAGATATAATGTGTATGTGTATATATACATATATATACATTTACACATATATGTATATATACACATATATATATCTGGTCAGGGTTCTCTCTGAATCTGCAGATGGATATATATATATATATATATATATATTTCATTCTAAATCTTATTTCATTCTATATCTGTCCAAATCTGACAATCTGATATCATTTCTCAATGACAGTCATTTCAATATTCTATAGCCATTTTCTTTTTTTGTTTTAATGGTCATATCCAGTGATGCTCAGGGGTTACTCCTGGCTCTGTACTCAGGAATTACTCCTGGCGGGACCCCATGGGATGCTGGGGATCGAATCTGGGTCAGTCAGATGCAAGGCAAACACCCTCCCCACTGTACTATTGCTCCAGCCCCATTGACAGTCATTTCATGGATTTCCACTTGTGATCAGAGGCTCCTGGCTTCTGGGAAAACACAGAGTAGTTTCCTGAAGCCTTGCCCCCCCCAGCCTTCTCTTATCAACACACAGGCGAGCTTTGCGTGTTTGTCTGTGGATGCCCACCCAGCTGAGGACTGTCAGCCTTGAATCCAGAGCCAACAATGCTGTCAACTGGTCCTGAATGGAGCCCAGCCAAGACGCTTCTTTCTCCCTCTGGCAGGCCACAGTCTTCCTACACTTAGGAGCACCAGATTTCAGCATGTTCCCGGGGCCCATTCTGCAGAGGAAAATGCCAGCTAATGGCCTGCCCAGTTTGAACACAGAGGGCTGCCGGCTGGGAGGATGGGCGGCTCTGAGGGCTAGGACCCCTCGGAAATAGTGTGTGAGGCAGGCTTCGGAATGTGTGTGCTCCTCTGGGAAGGGCCGTGAAATGCTGCCAGGATTAATTTGGTGTTGCAAGAAAATCTTAGCAAAGAGGCAGATTTGTACGTATGGAATCTGCAAATAAAGAAAACAGGTACAAGACTTGGGGGAAATGCTTCAAGTTGGGAGGGTTTAAGCGAGCTGATTAGAAAGCTAATTACACTTATTGATAATTTTGGGGCCGGAGGCGATAGCAGAGTGGATAGGGCGTTTACCTTGCACACGGCTGACCTGGGTTTGATCTCTGGCATCCCATATGGTCCCCCGAGCTCCACCAGGAGTAATTTCTGAGCGAAGAGCCAGGTGTAATCCCTGATCATCGCTGGGTGTGACCCAAAAAGCAAAAAAAAAAAAAATTGGTCTTGGGGTCCCATACCTAGCAGTGCTCAGGGCTACACCAAGTTCAGTGCTTTGGATTTGCTACTGGAGTTGCTCAGGGGGCAGGGCTGAACCCATACTCCAGAACATGCAGACTGCGCACAGCCCGTGGAGCTGTGCCCCCAGTCCCTGGGGAGAAGGACAAAGCGATAGGAATCAAGGCCAGTTAGCTTTGGTCTACAGCAAACCAAAACAAAACCAACCAACCAACCTAACCTAACCTAACCTAACCTAACCTAACCTAACCTAACCTAACAACACAACCTGGCCTAGCCTAGCCTAGCCTAGCCTAGCCTAGCCTAGCCTAGCCTAGCCTAGCCTAGCCTAACCTAACCTAACCTAGCCTAACCTAACCTAACCTAACCTAACCTAGCCTAGCCTAGCCTAGCCTAGCCTAACCTAACCTAACCTAACCTAACCTAGCCTAGCCTAGCCTGGCCTAGCCTAGCCTAGCCTAGCCTAGGCTAGGCTAGCCCAGCCTAGCCTAACCTAACCTAACCTAACCTACCTAACCTAACCTAACCTAACCTAACCTAACCTAACCTAACCCAACCTAACCTAGCCTAGCCTAGCCTAGCCTAGCCTAGCCTAGCCTAGCCTAGCCTAACCTAACCTAACCTAACCTACCTAACCTAACCTAACCTAACCTAACCTAGCCTAGCCTAGCCTAGCCTAGCCTAGCCAGCCTAGCCTAGCCTAACCTAACCTAACCTAACCTACCTAACACAACCTAACCTAACCTAACCTAACCTAACCTAGCCTAGCCTAGCCTAGCCTAGCCTAGCCTAACCTAGCCTAACCTAACCTACCTAACCTAACCTACCTAACCTAACCTAACCTAACCTAACCTAGCCTAACCTAACGTAACCTAACCACACTAAAAACCCCAAATCAAACCATTGTAGATGGGTGGATGGGGCTACACAGAGCAGAGCTCAGCCAGTCGTCACCTGCAATGCTCATGGTCACCTGCTATGCTGGAGAGAATATGAGATGCCAGGAACTGAACTCAGGGCCTCAAATATCTCTGGCAAGTGGTCTACCAAGTAAGCCTCCTATCTGGCCCCGAATACTAAATGTAAAGAATAGAAACAATGAAAGTCTTATTGAAAACACCGGGGCCAGAACGATAGTGCAGCGGAGAGGGCATTTGCCTTACATGCAGCCAACCCAGGTTCGATCCCGGCATCCCATATGGTCCCCCCGAGCACCACCAGGAGTAGTTCCTGAGTGCAGAGCCAGGAGTAATCTTTGAGCATCGCCAGGTGTGACCCAAAAAAAAAGTAAAAAAAAAAACCTTTGGGGTCGGAGTTATGGTCCAGCGGGTAGGGCGTTTGCCTTGCACGTGGCGGCCCATGCCGATCCCCGGCATCCCATATGGTCCCCGAGCACTGCCAGAAGTAATTCCTGAGTGCAGAGCCAGGAGAAACCCCTGAGCATTGCCGGGTGTGACCCAAAAAGAAAAGAAAAAAAACCCTTAAGTTTGGAAAGGTTTTTTGTTTTTTTCTTTTGGGTGATGCTCAGGGCTCATTTCTGGTGCTGCTCTCAGGAATTACTCCTGGTGGGCTCAGAGGACCACAGGAGATGCCAGGGATTGAACGCACTTCGACTGCGTGCAAGGCAGGCTCCCTACCCACTGTACTATCTCTCCAGCTTTTGGTAAGTTTCTTTTTTTTAAGTAATGCAAAAGAAGAGAAAAAACCAGTAGATTGAATTTGTTGAGGTTTATGCTTAGTTTTTCCAACTATATTGGTTTGAACCAAATATATTGTTGCTGCTTGAACGAAAGAGCAAGTGTCAGACTTGGATGTTATATAGGCAGACCTATACCCACCAGCGGCTCTGAGGCAGCACAAACCTCCTTAGAAACCATGGTAGAAGACAGAGAGCTCAGTCAAGGTTGGGAGGGGGCTGGATGATAGCACAGTGGGGAGGGGCTGGAGTGGGGAGGGCACTTGCCTGGCAGGCGCTGACCCAGATTCAATCCCCATCATCCCATACAGTCCTCTGAGCACCTCAAGGGTAATTCCCGAGTGTAGAACATGGAATAACCCCCTGGGCATTGCTAAGGGTGGCTCAAAATAATAAAGAATGGGTAAAGAATTTGAATAAACACCAGAGATACATAGATGACCAAGATGCATGGGGGAAAAATTCCTCTTGGTAGTTGCTAGGGAAATGCAAATTAAAGCCACAAAGAGATCCTGACTTCCATCTGCTGGAATGGATACATTTAATTTTTTTTAAATTTTATTATTATTATTATTTAAAATATTTTATTATACCACCGTGGGATATACAATCACAAGATGTTCATGTTTGAGTTTGGTCATAGAGTGTTCCAGCATCCATCCTTCCACCCATGCCCATTTCCCACCACCAATGTCCCCACTTCCCTCTCCCTTCCCCCAGTTTGCCTCCATGGTGGGTTTTTTTTATCCTCTCTCTCTCTTTTTTCTCTCTCTTCTCTCTCTTCCCTCCTTCTCTCTCTCTCTCTCTCTCTCTCCTTCTTGCTTCCCTTTCTTACACATTGTGGTTTGTAATACATACATTTAGAGGGTATGTGTATCTCTTTGCCTATATTCAGTGTTCTGTTTCTCGGATGGTATCATCATTTTCAACGATTATCAACACACTGTTCCCTTCTCTGTCTTACCTAGCCTCTGACTTCCACATGTTTGTGATATACCAGGGTTTGAGATATCTCATGTGGAATGGATGCATTTTAAAATGTCAACAAAGCCATTGGCATCTTCGGGGACAGGAAATACCAGTGTGCCAGGTGGGAATGTAAAAATGATTTATCACCTTGGAAAAGTTTAGCCATTTCTTACAAAGTTAAATAAGTACCTGTCATAGGACCCAGCCTAGGACAGTTGGATGGATGAATGGATGGATGGGTAGATGGATTAATGGATGGATGGATTCATGGGTAAATGAGTGGATGGATGGATGGATGGATGGGTGGGTGGGTGGGTGGGTAGTCAGCGTATGGATGGATGGGTGAATGGGAGGATGGATGGGTAGATAGGTGTATACATAAATGGATGGGTTAGTGGCTGGGTGGACAGGTGCATGGATAGATGGGTAACTGGATAATAGGTGAATGAATGGATGGATGGATTTGTAGATAGATCAGAACAGATGCTATGAGAGGAGAGATCTGAGAAACGTCCCTGGGAGGGTCAGAGCAAGTCCAAGGAGAGAAGAGAACAGTAAAGCTTGTCTGGAGATGCGAACTGGACCATGCTGCCCATTTGGAGGGGTTTGTTTGAGGTGTCAGTGAGGGGTGAGGGGGGAACTATAAGCTAGAGTAGGGCTTGGAATAATAATATGCTTCTCAAGCTGAGTTTCAACCCAAGCTTTTAGTGAATGTGTCGGGGGTGAACACAGGTGTCATAGGGCAAAACCATAGTTTTGAAAATTGAGTCTGACAGTACTTTGTGTGTTAGATTAGAATGAAATAAAGTGGGGTAGATAACACTCTTTCCTCTGTTCATGTAGTTGTTTCTCCCCACCCTCTTCCTGTCCTCATCCATGCATCCTTCCATCCTTCCATCTACCCATCCATCCATCATCCATCCCATCCATCCTTCCATCCATCATCCATCCATCCATCCATCCATCCATCCATCCACCCATCCATCCACCCACCCACCCATCCATCCATCCATCCATCATCCATCCATCATCCATCCATCACATCCATCCACCCACCCACCCACCCCCACCCTCCACCACCCCCCCTTTCATCCATCCATCCATCCATCCATCCTTCTATCCATCTCACCCCCTCCCTCTATCAATCCTTCCATATCTCCATCCCTACTTCCTTCTATCCACTCCATCCATTTATCCCTCCCTCTATCATTTATTGCTCCATCCACCTGTCTCTCCTTCCATATCTCCCATCCACCACCCACCTCTCCTCCTTTTCCCTGCCTCTCCCTCTTCCCTCCCTTCCTCCTTATTATTTGTTTAATACTTACTCTTATCTAATAAGTACTTATTTGTTTAATACTTGTTTTTTGCAGAGTTCAGGCACTTGTATGAAGTGGTCAAATATAAGTGCTTTTTTTACTTATGTATTTGAGACCAGATTTAAACTTCCTCGTGCTTTTGCACGCGCGCACACACACACACACACACACACACACACACACGGAGTAAAGTAGACCAGATGTCATCAGTTTCCTTAATAATTCACTCATCTGTCCTGGGCTCAGCATGTGACTCTCAAACCCACCCATTCATTCGGGGCCGCTTGCAGATTCCAGTTCTGGGGCGGGATTGCATCCGAGTGGTGACCGGGGGTGTGTGTGTGATGGATGGGGCAGAGAAGGGTTGGGATTTGAAGGAGAAGGAATTCATCCAGGAAGGAGCCCACACAGAAGGTGGGGTGCAGCTGGAGTGGGTGGGGAGTCAGCTTCCTGGCATGTGGGAACCTGGAAAATGGGTGAGATGGGGGAGAAGGGTGTGTGTGGAGTGAGGGAGCAGCTCCTCAGTGGCGAGAGGAGTCCACTGTGCCCACAACAGAGCAAACAGGCAAGGGGGTGTCGCCCCCAGACACACAGGCAGAGCCCCAACTTCCTCTGCAGCCCCCTCTGGCCGCTGGGCGTGGGAATCCGGACGTCCCTCCAGCTGTACTCCTGGTTCCTGCTGGCTGCCTGCAGGCCAGAGCAGGGTTATTTAAAAAGCTTTTTGTTGTTTTTTAAATTAAATTAAAGGAATTTGGGGGAGTAGATCCCCATGGAGAATGGAGCTGACAGTCGTGGAGAGAGGCCAGCGGTGGTGAATTATTACACACCAGGGGCCGTCGGTTGGAGCCTGGGGCTGCTGCTCTCTCTCCCTGTTTTCCTAAGCTGTACCCAGACACGCTGGCTCTCTCGGGGTCCTCTGGCCAGCAGCTTCTGCTCTGGGGAGCTGTGAGGCAGAACCCAGGCCCTGGCCCAGCCTTCTCTGCCCAGGGTCTCTCTGAGAGTCTGAGCCAGCCCCTGACTGTCTTCCCAGGACGGTGTTTCTCACTCCTGCTTGCCTATGACTCCCTCAGCCCCATTCCACCTCATTAGGCCTGAGGGGCTCCGTGTCTGGTGTCTGACGTCTCTTCCCCAGAGGAAAATGAGCCTCTTGATTCCCAAGCAGGCGGGCTGAGGAAGGAGCAGCTGGGTTCTGCCTGGAAATTTGGGTTTGTCTTTTCTGGGCTGCGACTCCTCACCAGGAAGCACGAGGCTGGAGACCCTGGTGGACTGGAGCAAAGCTTGTGATGGTGTTAGGGTTGGGACGCCGATCGCCCACCAAGGAGGACTCCAAGAGATAGGCTTATGCAAAAGCAAAGGGTTTATTTAAGCCAGCTAGCTGGGGTCAAGCTCTCAGGCAGCGCCAAGGCAAGACAACCCGAGTAAGGGAAGCTTGAAAGGGGGGGGGGAGGGGGGGGGAGAGAGAAAGGGGGAATAAGGGGTGGGGGGGGGGGGGGGGGGGGGGGGGGGGGGGGGGGGGGGGGGGGGGGGGGGGGGGGGGGGGGGGGGGGGGTGTGACCCACAAAAAAAAAATTATATAGGCATTATTTTGCGTTATAATCCGCATGTACTTAAGTTCAAAAAAGCAAAGAGAAAACATAACTCAAGGAGAAACACAACTCAAGTTGCACAGACAAGTTATTTGATATATCTTTGGGATGTTCTAAATGTTCGTACACCCTGCCCTCACCTGAGCGGTTTCCATAGATACCACAGATAGGCTGCTGTTTTTCTGTGCTGTGTCTGCCCAGATGTCCTTCCCAAGGCCAAATGGGGGTGATGCTGAGCCCTGGGTAACTTTTCACAGCAATATGGAAGCCCTTCAGCTTATTGAACCTGCTTGCCGTTTTCTCCCCTAACAATGGCACTGCCCAGGAGCTGTCAGAGTGAAGGGGACACAAGTGGAGCCCAGCATGGGGGCCCCACCTGGGTGGGCAGTGAGCCCTCTCAGCACACTCCACCTTCCCGTTCGGGTTGCCCCGGGGTCCCTGTTCAGTGAGACCTTCCTAACAACCACCTTCTCTTCTCCCCGTCTCATCACTGAGTCTTGGGGTACAGGACAGAAGTCAAGAGTCTCTGAGGTTGTTCTGCTCTCGCCAAAGAAGGCATTAGTGTGTGTGTGTATGTGTGTGTGTGTGTCTGTGTGTCTGTCTGTCTGTCTATCTGTCTGTCTTTGGGGGCACCCTAGAAGTAGTGTGTGTGTGTGTGTGTGTGTGTGTGTGTGTGTGTGTGTGTGTCTGTTAGGGCACCCTAGGGTAGAAGTAGCGTGGCTTGTCCAAGACTCTGAAAAAGCAACACAAATGCTGACTTTGCCCGGAGTGTCAGCCCCAGCTTACTTAAACATGGCCCTGCCCGCCCCTGCCAGGCCTCAGTCCCTTCACTCTACGCTGCCGGGGTGGAGGTGTGTGAAAAGATCTTTAAGGGGGACTGCTCTGGCCACACTGTTCAAAGCAGAAACTCTCCCCCTCTCTGTCCCGGCTGGAGCCCAGTGCCTGAAGCTCTGAAGTGTGGCCTTACCTGTTAGCTTCTCTGTAAAAGCCTTGGATCATTTAATTTTTAAAGAAAAATAAACTAAACTGAAGTGCAGAAGGCTGCAGGCCACGGGCTCTGACAGTCCAGGATGAGAGAGAAGCGGGTCCTTCCAGAGGATGGCCCTGGAGGGCTGGGAGGAGGCTCGCGCCACGTGTGGTCACTGGTCTGAGCGCGCTCTAAGTTGTTCGTCCAGTACAACGTTTACGTGGTCTAGAAGCCCCGAGGGGGACTTTCCGTGTTAAAGAATGGTGTGGGATTGAGTGATGGCTGCTTTCATTGGTCCCCATCACAGCAGGAAATGGGCTTCTCCGCTGCAGTGGAGTTTCCATTTTGTCCAGCCTTTCTGTGGTGTTCTGGTAAACGCCTGATAGCCAGTCATCCAGGGATAGAAGCTCTGATCTGCAATATTGATATTGATATTTGCCCATTTTTAGGGTGCAGATATGGCCCTTCCAACCCCCACTGGGCACCCCACAGTTGTGTGGGCTTTGGGTGTGGGATTTGTGAGCAGCCTGAAGGGAGGATGGAAGGAGTAGTCCCCATAACCCCCCACCCCATAAATTAGCTCCATGAGGTCAAGGATCAGTACATTGGTTGCTTTTTTGTTTGTTGATTTTTCTTTTGGGTCACACCTGGCAATGCTCAGGGGTTACTCCTGGCTCTGCACTCAGGAATTACTCCTGGCGGTGCTCAGGGGACCATATGCGTTGCCGGGGATCGAACCCGGTCAGCTGCATGCAAGGAAAACGCCCTCCCCACTGTCTGCTGTACTGTTACTGTGGTTCTGGTCCCACATTGATTTTTTTTTTTGGAGCCCTGGTGGTTCTCGGTTTACTCCTGGCTCTGTGTTCAGGGATCACTCCTGGCAGAGCTGGAGCACCATGTGGTGCTGGGGGTAAACCAGGGTCTGCTTCGTGCAGAGTGAACCCAGCTCCTGTGCTCATACGGCAGACACAATCACTCCTTCTAGAAGCCTGGTGTAGAGGCCCAGGTCCTTTGAGGACTCCTGGACAGAGGCAGCCGTGTCCAGTGCTCAGTGACAGGGGCCCGCTAAGCCCAGCCAGTCTGGGAAACCTTCCTGGAGGAGGAGGTATTAGGCTGGAGTCAGGAGCCATGGCAGGGGTGGGGTACCAGGAGAGAAGGTGGCAGAGAGCTCGGAATCCAGGGCCTCCTTCTCTCTCCCCATGACATGATCCCACCTCTGACCCCAGCTCCCTCAAGTCAAAACCCTGCCAGGGGTGTGGAAAAAATTGGGAAAAAGAAAGGGGCTGTTTTTCCAAAGCCCAGGGCAGCCGCCTCCCAGCATCTGGATTTGTTTCCAGAGAAAGGAGCGATCTGCAGAGACTCAGCACCTTGGTCGGAGTCTCAGCTGTGTTTACGTTTCTGTTGTATGCAAGTAAGACCTTCGGTGCTTTCCCAGGGGGACAGACCGCCCAGGGCCTCTAATCCCCAACATACGAGATGCAGCATGAGAGGCGGGGACCCCGAGGCCAGCTGGCCAGCTTGGGCGACGTCCAGGCTCTTTGGACACACAGTGACCAGCCCTCTCCCTTCCCTGCAGTGAGCTCACTCTGGGCTGAAGGACCACAGAGTTTGGGATGGACTTAAAAGAAGGAGTGGGGGGGGGTCTCAGTGATGACCCCTGGGTCTGACACCACCCCCTGGCAGTCTTTCAGGGTTTCTTCTCTGGGATGGGGGAACGAGTGGTTTAGAGGCCGCATCAGACCACGCTCAGGGGTCATTCCCAGCAGTGCTGCTGTGCCGGAGTTCAAACCAGGTCAGCCTGGAGCAAGGCAACAGTCTTAACCCCTGATCTGTCTCTCTGGTCCCCTGGCGGGAGTGTTCTGCAGTAGGTTGTCTGTGACCTTCATCTAACTGTGTCCTGGATTGTGTGGGAGCTTCGTCCGCGTGCGCTGCTGATCCTCCTCATCTCTCCGGGCCCCTATCCCAGCAGATTTCAAGCGGGGAGGGCAGGAGGGTTCAGTGAAGATCCTCATGTGGCTCAAGGGACAGCCAGTGTGCCTTACGTGCAGCTGACCCGGCTTTGATCCCCCAGCATCCCATATGACCCCCGAGCACTGCCTGGAGTGATCCTTGAGTGCAGAGCCAGGAGTAACCCCTGACCATCACTGTGCATGCTCCCAAAATAAATGACAACTAAACTTGGCTTTGGGGTCACGCCCAGCAGTCCTGAGGGTTTGCTTCTGGCTCTGTGCTCAGACATCACTCCTGACTGTGGGGGATTCTATGTGGTGTTAGGGTTCGAAATGAGATTGGTCGCAGTCAAGGCAAGTACCTTAACCTCTGACCTATCTCTCTGGGCCTCTTGATTACATTTCTTGGGGTGGGGGAGTAGCCCCAGTTTTGGAAGCATTTCCAGACAGACATGGAAACGTAACCAGTGTTCAGAGGTGTTGGCTCTGGGCCATAGGATCGTGGACGTTCTTGCCTTTCTGTCTCTACTCTACTTTCTGTATGTTCGTCTCTGACGCCGTCCCTTGTGGTTCCACAGGGCATGTGTGGTGGGGGGGCATAGGTGGCCCATGCGGAGCGGCGTCTAACTCTATGTTTGCCTCAGTCCAGGACCTGTGTGTGGGGGAGGCCCACGGCTGCGAGCAGCTATGTGTCAACGTGCTGGGCTCCTTCGTCTGCCAGTGCTACCAGGGCTACAGGCTGGCCCGGACGGGAGGAGCTGTGTGGGTGAGTACCCTGCAGCCTGGCTGTGCCAGGAAGGGCAGAGAGGCTGAGCAGGAGGACAGGAACTCCCCAGATGTGGACCCCTTGGCATCCCTCCTGGCATCCTTACACAGCCTTCTAGTCTCCGGCCAGTAGTTAGGCGTTAGCTGAACTTTTACAGTGAGTGGCAGGGCCTGGGGGAGTCCTCATCTGAAGGTATCCTAAGCTGGTTGCTGCTGGCTGAGCCTTCTGTGTTACTGCTTGCGTTTATGGGGGCTCAGCGGGCTCCCTGCTCCTCCTCCCATTGATTTGCTGTGCTCCTCCTTGGCTGTCCTAGTGCGGGGCTTGGAGATGCTCTCATGCACTCCAGGAATTCCAGATTCTTGCATCTCCTCTGAGATCAGTGGTGAAATCCCGGAGCTGGGTGGTGTGTGTGTGTGTGTGTGTGTGTGTGTGTGTGTGTTTGTGTGTGACTGTGTTTGCTTATTTTATCTTATCTTTCATCATCATCTGGAGCTAATCAGGCTGGTCTCAGAGGACAGCTTGAAGACAGCTTGGCACAAGTGTGTGTCCACACCCAGTTGTTCAGGCAGAGCTGAGAGCTTTTGCATCTTTGGGGATTTTGTGATCCCTTTTGGGAGCTTGTGTGTGTGTGTGTGTGTGTGTGTGTGTGTGTGTGTGTGTGGTGTGTGTGTATGTGCATGCTCTGCATGCAGAAGTGAAATCAGAGACTATGCCAGCTTTATGGTCTGGTGCAAAGGACCTGCGGCCCCTGGGAGCTGACCTGCTGGGCAGACAGAATGTGCCAAGAGTGTCCACTTCCAGCAGTGGCCCTGACACTCAGCAGCATGGCCAGCACCCAGACCCGTCTGCTGTCTCTGCTGTCAGGGGAGCTGAGAAGTCTGCCATGGCCAAGAAAGGGCCTGGTGCAAGAGGGTGGGGATAGGGCCAAAGGGAGTCTGTCTGCCCCCGCTTCTCGCACGTCCCCAAGCCCGGTCTCTGACCTTAGTCTCTATTTTCACAAGTGCAGTTTTGCAACCAATGCCAGGAACCCAGACCATGAGCCAAGGGTGTCAGAGTGGATCAGGGGAGAATTCTCTTGGCTCTGAAATGCTTTGAGGCTCCTGCGTGGCTTCTCCCCGTCTCCTTGCCCTGTGACTTTAGCTGGTTCCCACCGTCCAGCAAGGATCCAATGGGGCCCTCAAATTCCGGTAGGATTGACCTGGGGTTTCCTGCCCAGGATGTCTGCACGCAGGCCTGACTGCAGTCTGTCTTGTCAGCCTCTCTTTCCCCTTTCATTCTCCCAGACACACGCTTGCATGTATGCATACATGCACACAATCATACATGCACATACATGGACTCACACAATCATACTTGCTTCAAGAAGGTGGATTTCTAGGAGCACTGGGTGATGTATATTTTCTCATAAGGGGCAGTAGCCAAGTACGGTGGGCACCCCTGCTTTGGATGCATCTTTTGTTTACTCTCTTTTGGGGGGTCACACTTGGTGATGCTCAGGGGTTACTCCTGACTTTGCACTCAGGAATTACTCCTGGCGGTGCTTGGGGGACCATATGGGATGCTGGGGATCAAATCTGAGTTCTACCTGCAGTACTCTTGCTCTGGCCCCTTTAGTTTAGGCTCGGGGTCAGTATACTAATCCTGGTCAGCGTTTGATAGAGACTTACACCCTCCTGTTCCTGGACCCTGCCGCTCCTGAAGCCTCGCTTTCTCCCACAGCTGTGGACTACTGCGCCTCTGAAAATCACGGCTGTGAGCATGAGTGTGTCAACGCTGACAGCTCCTACTTCTGCCGCTGCCCTCAAGGATTTGCTCTTAACCCAGACCAAAAGACCTGCACAAGTAAGTTCCACACACACATTGAACCAAACACTTGAGGTCAGGGCCTTGGAAACCCCCCAGTATGGATCAGAGAGCGATCATGAACGGAAGGAGGGTGGCCCATATCGTTGGCACATTCTTCCTTGGCCAGGCCTTTTCTTTGGCCCCAAGAAGCAGCCCCAGGTCCCCAGCCCACACTGAGAGGGATTTCTCCCGGGAGGCTTGAGCCCAGACAACCAGCGGGCAGCGCTCCAGCATCTGCTGAGCTGTGGACTGCCAGAACCATCTCGCTTCCTGCTGGCTCAGCTGTCTGAGCCCAACAGCGTTAACGGGGCTGAAGAAAGGTTTTCACTGAAACTCTGTGGCTTGTGGGCTTCAGCCTGACTCCACACAAGTGCAGGGAGGAGTTGAGCAGGAGGGGCAGTGGTGGTTCCTTGGAGGGGGCAGGGGCCTCGCAAATGGCTCCATCTTGAGTTGAGCTACTCAGTTCTGTTTGGTTTTCTCTCTGTCCTGCAAATCAGAGCTAATTTCAGTTTCCAAGGTGAGTTCATAAAATTGCGAAGGGTGAGGGCGGGGGGAAGGGCTCAGGGGACTGGAGCACATACTTTGCGGGTCAAAGACCCAGGTTCAACTCCCAGCACCTAGCGGGACCCTGAGCACTGTGCAGCTCCCCACTCCCATCTCTTAGAGTGATTGCTGGTGTCCATCTCTTGGTGATCGCTAGTCGTCATCTCTCAGTGATCGCTAGACCCTGTTTGTCAGAGTGATCTCTGGTCCCCCGTCTCTCAGTGATTGCTGGTCCCTATCTCTGAGTGATAGTTTTGCAAAAGGACTCCAAAATGCAAAGGTAAGTCAGAGTCTGTATAAGGATTACTGTCCTCCCAGAGAAGGGCTTTCTTCTAGTATGGTTGGGGGCCACATTGGCAATGCTCAGGAATAGATCAGTGGGTGATCAGATAGATGGAAGGGTGGGTGATGGCTGGCTGGATGGCTGGGTGGGTGACTGGATGGATAGGTAGATGACGGGTGAAGGTGGGTGGGTTGTGGGTGAATCAGGGTACGAATGGCTGCAGGCGTGAACGCATGTATATGCCCATGTCCCGCCTTCACCTCTTCCCCAGCACTCCAAACAGACACCAGCAGCCATGTTGTGCTGGTGCAGGACCCCTGAGCACTTAGTCCTAGCAAAGGGGAGGCTGGGAGGTCTGGGGGCAGTCTGGGCTCCTTTCCAATCTCCTCTGCTTTTTGGCTGGGTGACCCTGGACTGGTCATTGCTTCATTACCCCATATCCTCACCTGTCCCAGGAGCTGGATGCTTGACTTTGTGCTACCGAAGTACCCAAGGAGGTCATTCCTGGGGACCTAGTAAAGGACAGGATGTCCCCCACCCCCAGCCCGAGAGACTTCCACCATATCCACTCAGCCTCCGCATGGCCAGGAGAAGTGTCCTGGTGGGAAATAGCTCAACTGTGGGGGAAAAGCCACAGGATTTTAGCACAGGATTCTATTAGTGACTGGCAGTGGCTTAGTCACTGCCAGGGGAGCTGACGGGGCCCCAGGGGGGCTGAGGGTCCAGGGTAGGAGGAGGGGGACCCTGGAAGGTTGTTAAACTGGACAGGGGGTCACACGTGTGAGACCTGGAGGAAAGCACAAAGCCTGGCCCTGTGTGCTTTTTGCCTCTCTGAATCCCGCCCTGACCAGGAACACCCTATCACCACCCCCAGCTCTTGTTTCTGGGCCCTCCATCACCACTCACCCTGGCTCAATGC